>JAHHZJ010009332.1:0-11799 GCA_021437245.1 Aegilops speltoides
AAATTGGAGAAGAATCAAATATTTTCCATAGATATCTTGGATCATAAACCACAATTCATCGGTCTCAACAACACCCAAAAAAGATTACATCGGATAGATCTCCACGAAGAGGGAGAACATTGTATTGAGATCCAAAAGAAAAAATCTAGCTACTAGCTATGGACCCGGGTCATAAACTACTCACACTTCGGAGGGCTATGGTGATGATGTAAGCCCTCCTGGTGGATGCCCCTCGGGAACTCGGAATAGGCCCCAAGATGGGATCTCGTGGATCTGAAAGGTTCGGTGGTGGAATTAGGTTTTGGCTCCCTTGGTCTATTGATCGTGGTATATATAGGAGGAAGCGTCGTGGATGAGGGCCCCGGGGCGCCCGGGGAGGCCCCCTCCACCCTGTGACCGCCTCGTGGCTTTCTTAGGGGTCCAATCTCCTGATCTTTCATGAAAAATCACGTTCCCGAAGGTTTCATTCTTTGGACTCCGTTTGATATTCTTTCTTGAAATCTTGAAAAAGGCAAAAAGCACAATTGCGGCACAGGCCTCCGGTTAATAGGTTAGTCCCAAAATAAAGTGGAAGATAAAGCCCATTATGGTCAAAAACAATAGATAAAGTAGCATGGAGCAATCAAAATTATAGATCGTTGGAGACATATCAAGCATCCCCAAGCTTAATTCCTGCTCGTCCTCGGTAGGTGAATGATAAAAGAATTTTTGATGCGGGTGATACTTTGGCATAATTTCAATGTAAATCTTCTTAATCATGGTATGAATATTCAGATCCGAAAGATTCAAGACAAAAGTTCATATTGACACAAAATAATAATACTTCAAGCATACTAATCAAAGCAATCATGTCTTCTCAAAATAACATGGCAAAGAAAGTTCATCCCTACAAAATCATATAGTTAGGCTATGCTTCATTTTGTCATACAAAGATGTTTAACTTCTATACCCAGAGTAACCAAGCCAAGCAATTATTTCATGCTTAAATAATCTCAATGACTTTTTCAACCTTCCACATGCAATACATGGCGTGAGCCATGGATATAGCACTATCGGAGGAATAGGAATATGATGATGGGGATTGTGTGGAAGAGACAAGGGAGAAAGTCTCTCCGTTAGTGAGGCTAATCAAGCGGGCTATGGAATGCCCATCAATTGATGTCTGACATTGAGGGGTGAGGATTGCTAATAGCGGATGCACTAGAGCTATGAATGCTCGACAAAAAGAAAACTAATTAGGTGTGCATCCAACTTGCTGGCTCATGAAGACCTAGGAGCATTTGAGGAAGCCTCATCATTAGGAATATCTGAAGCCAAGTTCTATAATGAAAAATTCCCACTAGTATAAAAAGACAACTTATGAGACTCACTACATATGAAGAAGAACAAAGGTGCTGCTTTGAAGCACAATATGTGGACTCTCTTCACCAGGGTAAAGGTGCTACTTTGAAGCACAGAGTGTGGAAAAGAGATAGTAGCATTGCCCTTTTTATTTTTTTGGGCCTTTCCTTTTTCTTGGGCCTTTCTTTTTTTATTTTTTTATTTGGGCAATGCTCTAATGATGATCATCATCACTTTCATTACAACATAAGGATTACAACTCGAAACTAGAACTAGAAATTACTCTATATGAATGCCTCGGTGGTGTCTTGGGATGGTGCAATGAATCAAGAGTGACATGTATGAAAAATAATGCATGGTGGCTTTGCCACAAATCGACGTCGACTACAAGATCATGCAATGGCAATATGACAAAATTAATGTATGTCACGATGATGATGGTGGAAGTTGCATGGCAATATATCTCGGAATGGCTATGGAAATGCCATGATAGGTGAGGTATGGTGGCTGTTTTGAGGAAGATAAAAGGAGGTTTATGTGTGATAGACGTATCGTAGCACGGGGTTTGGATGCCCCGTAAGTTGCACCAACTCTCAAGGTGAAAGAGGCAATATGATGCAGAAGAGGCTAGCAATGGCGTAAAGGTGAGAGTGCATATAATCCATGGACTCAACGTTAGTCAAAAGAACTCATATCGTATTGCAAAAATTTAGAAGTCATCAAAAATCAAGTACTACTGCATGCTCCTAGGGGATAGATTGGTAGGAAAGAAACCATCGCTCGTCCCCGACCGCCACTCATAAGGATGCACAAGCCGGTACACTTCATGTTTCAAATTTGTTACACAACTTTAACCATACGTGCATACTCACAGGACTTGCAAACTTAAACACAAGTATTTCTCAAATTCATAATCACCCAACTAACGACTTTTGATATTATCACCTCCATATCTCAAAACAATTATCAAGCATCAAACTTATATTAGTATTCAGCACTCAAAAGAAAGTTTCACATATCTTGAATACCAAGTATATTAACATTAAGAAAATTACCATGCTATTAAAGACTCTCAAAATAATCTAAGTGAAGCATGAGAGATCAAGTTTATTTAAAACAAATCCTACACGTGCTCTAAAAGATCTAAGTGCAGCACTAGAGCAAAAATTATCAAGCTCAAAAGATATAAGTGAAGCACATAGAGTATTCTAACAAATTCCAAATCATGTATGGATCTCTCAAAAGGTGTGTACAGCAAGGATGATTGTGGCAGACTAACAAGCAAAGACACAAATAATACAAGGCGCTCCAAGCAAAACACATATCATGTTGGTAGAATAAAAATATAGCTCCATGTAAATTACCGATGGAAGTGGGACGAAAGAGGGGATGCCTTCAGGGAAGTCCCCAAGCTTTGACTTTTGGTTTCCTTGGATTATCTTGGGAATTGCCATGGTCATCCCCAATCTTAGGCTCTTGCCGCTCCTTGTTTCATAATCCATCAAAAGAATTCACCCAAAACTTGAAAACTTCACAACACAAAACTCAACAGAAATCTAAGTGAGCTCCGTTGAAAGAAAACAAAAGAATACTTAAGGTACTGTAATGAACTCATTCTTTATTTATATTGGTGTTAAACCTACTGTATTCCAACTTCTCTATGGATCATAAACTATTTTACTAGCGATAGATTCATCAAAATAAGCAAACAACACACGAAAAACAGAATCTGTCAAAAACAGAACAGTCTGTAGTAATCTGTAACTAACGCAAACTTCTGGAACTCTAAAATTCTACCAAAATAGGAAGTCCTGGACAATTTGTTTATTGATCAGCAGCAAAAAGAATCAACATAAAGCACTCTCCAGTAAAAATGGCAGCTAATCTCGTGAGCACTAAGGTTTCTGTTTTTCAGCAGAATCAAATCAACTATCATCGTAGAGTTATCCTATAGGTCTTACTTGGCACAAACACTAATTAAAACATAGAACCGCATCCAAACAGAAGGTAGATGGATTATTTATTCCTAAACAGAAGCAAAAAAAAATTGGTTTGCCTCCCAACAAAGCGCTATCGTTTAACGCTTCTAGCTAGGCATTGATAATTTTAACGATGCTCACATCAAGGCAAGAATTAAAAGCACAAAGAGAGCATCATGAAACACGTGACAAACACATCTAAGTCTAACATATTTCCTATGCATAGGCATCTTATAAGCAAACAAATTTGCAAGGCAAGCAAAAACTAGCATATGCAAGGAAGAGGAAAAGAGGCGATAACAATCTCAACATGAATGAGAGGTAATTTAGTGAGATAAAAAGTTTCTAAGACCATATTTTCCTCTCTCTAATAGTTACATGTGGGATCATAAGCAAATTCGACAAAATAGCTATCACAAAATATTTTCAACATGATCCACATGCATGCAAAGTTGACACTCTTCCAAAATAGTAGGATTAACATTAACTAAAGTCATGACCTCTCCAAACCCACTTTTATAGAAAATATAATAAGATTGAACATTCTCCAAATATGTGGGATCTAAAGTTGACACTCTTCAAACCACTTTCAATATTATTGCAAACACTATTATCAATCTCATATTCATCATGGGGCTTAAATAAATTTTCAAGATCATAAGAAGAATCACCCCAATCATTACACAAGTAGTAGACATAGCAAAACTAGCATCCCCAAACTTAGGGTTTTGCATATTATTAACACAATTGTCATCAAGAGGATTTATAGTAAAATCATTGCAATCATGCTTTTCATCGAAGGAACTATCAAGTATAGAGGCATAATGTAGCGATCTCTATGTTTAACATAAGGAACTATAGCAAATTCATCTTCATAAATATATGGCATCATGGCCACAAGGATAGCAAGCATCATGTTCATCAAGGGATATTTCAATCAAATCATCGAGAATCATCATTATCTATAGATTGATGCATATCATTATTTCCTTCCAAGCAGCGATCATTCTCTCAATAAATTCTTTGACATTGACATTATGAGCATAGTTTTCATAGCAATATTTAAGTATGTCAAAATTTTCAGATTAAGTAGAGAGTAATTTCATACTTTTCAATCAAAGAAGCAACATAAGCACCCTTAAAAGCAACAAATTCTTCAATTTGTTAGATATCATCATAACTATAAACACCCTTTGCATAAGAAGATAAGATTTCATTTTCATTAAACTCACATAGGTAAAGAAGGTGTTTTTAGGGTTCTTAGAGCAACAAGTAAAATCATAAATTTCACAAAGATTCCAAGCATAACACGACAATCATTTATTTGACTCCATAAGCGTCTCCTTTTTAGGATAAGCGGTGGCCTTTATAATAAAACATGCTCATCTAAAGATTTCCATCAACTAGGCTAGTTGGGGTTTTTGACCTGCGCATAAGGATCGAAGATGATCCAAGTAGAACACTTTAAGTGGATCCATATCAATAGATTTTCAGCAAGCGAAGATGCAAGCATATATAAGGCACAAGGAAACACAAACAAAAGATACATAGCGGGAAGAAGCAAGCGGGAAGAGAGAGGAGGAGATTGGGAAGAGAGAGAATAATAAAGCGTCAAGGGTGAAGTGGGGGAGAGGAAAAGCGAGAGGCAAATGGAAAATAATGTAATCGAGAGATAGGGATTGTGATGGGTACTTGGTATGTTGACTTTAAGTAAGCCTCCAGTGGCGCCCAAATCCTTCTCTTTACTCTTGAGCTTGCGTTGGTTTTCCCGAAGAGAGAAGGATGCAGACCTGATGGCGTATGTATTCCTCAGTTTTGAGAACCAAGGTATCAATCCGATGAGGAGGTCCACATATGAGTCCCTCGTGCACTGCACAAAGCGATAGCAACCCATAACCAACGCTTAGGGGTTGTCAATCCTTCACGGTCACTTACGAGGTGAGATCGATAGAGATAATATTTTTGGTATTTTTGATAGATAGATGCAAAGTAAAAAGTAAAAGCAAAGTAAAAACAAAGCAAGTAAATAAAGTGACATAGATTGATATGATGAGAATAGACCGGGGTAGTAAGGTTTCACTAGTGGCTTCTCTCAAGAGCATAAGTATTCTCGGTGGGTGAACAAATTCTTGTTGAGCAATTGTGAGAATTGAGCATAGTTATGAGTATATCTAGGCAATGATCATGTATATAGGCATCACGTCCGTGACAAGTAGATCGAAGCGATTGCATCTACTACTATTACTCCACTCATCGAGCTATTATCCGACATGCATCTAGAGTATTAAGTTAAAAATAGAGTAACGCTTTAAGCAAGATGACATGATGTAGAGGATAAATTCATGCAATATGATAAAAAAACCATCTTGTTATCCTCGATGGCAACAATACAATATGTGCCTTGCAACTCATACATCCTTGAGTAAGGACACGCAAGATTGAACCCAAAGCCATGCACTTCTCCCATGGCAAGAACTACCAATCTAGTTGGCCAAACCAAGCGGATAATTCGAAGAGACTTGCAAATATAACTCAATCATACATAAAAGAATTGAGGAAGAATCAAATATTTTCCATAGATAATCTTTGGATCATAAATCCATAATTCATCGGTCTCAACAAATGCACATAAAGAAGATTACATCGAATAGATCTCCACGAGAGGGAGAACATTGTATTGAGATCAAAAGAAGAAGAAGCCATCTAGCTACTAGCTATGGACGAAGGTCTAAGTAAACTACTCACGCTTCATCGGAGGGGCTGTGGTGATGATGTAAAAGCCCTCCATGGTGGATGCCCCCTCGTGAGCTCAGGACACAGGCCCCAAGATGGGATCTCATGGATCTGAAGGTTGCGGCGGTGGAATTAGGTTTTTGGCTCCTTGGTCTATTGAGAGTGCGTTAGGTATATATAGGAGGAAGAATGCGTCGGTGGAGCTTGAGGGGCTCACAGTGGCGCGCCGGGGCCGCGCCCTCCACCGTGACCGCGTCATCTTTCTTGTGGAGGTCGAAATCTCTGGATCTTATCGATGAGAAAATCACGTTCGAAGGTTTCATTCTGTTTGGACTCCGTTTGATATTCTGTTTCTTCGAAATACTGAAAATGGCAAAAAAACAGCAATTCTGGCCTGGGCCTCCGGTTATAGGTTAGTCCCAAAAATAATATAAAAGTGGAAAATAAAGTCCATTATAGTCCAAAACAATAGATAAAGTAGCATGGAGCAATCAAAAAGTATATAGATCGTTGGAGGCGTATCACCGACCTTGATCACATCGACTTTGGACCATTTCCCATGCGCATCGTCACCTCGTCCTTGCCGGTGTTAAGCAAGTCGTTGTCCTGTTTGAGTTGCAAATATTAGCCAGAACCAGTATCAAATACCAGGTGCTACTGCGAGCTCTAGTAAGGTACACATCAATAACATGTATATCACATATACCTTTGTTCACCTTGCCATCCTTCTTATCGCCAAATACTTGGGCGATTACTTCCAGTGACCAGTCTGCTTGCAATAGAAGAACTTCGGTTTCAGGCTTAGGTCCAGGTTTGGGTTTCTTCTCTAGGCGGCAACTTGCATAATTCTTCTTGAAGTGCCTTCTTCTTCCCTTTACCCTTTTCTTGAAACTAGTAGTCTTGTTGACCATCAACACTTGATGCTCCTTCTTGATTTCTACCTCCACGGCCTTGACATTGCGAAGGCCGAGAATCGTCTTATCCATCCCTTGCATGTTATAGTTCATCACGAAGCTCTTGTAGCTTGGTGGCATTGATTAGAAAATTCTGTCGATGGCGCTATCATACGGAAGATTAACTCCAGTTGAATCAAGTGATTATTATACCCAGACATCTTGAGTATATGCTCACTGACAGAACTATTCTCCTCCATCTTGCAGCTATAGAACTTATTGGAGACTTCGTATCTCTCAATCCGGGCATTTGCTTGAAATATTAACTTCAACTCTGGAACATTGCATGCTCCATGATGTTCAAAACATCGTTGAAATCGCAGTTCTAAGCCAGTAAAAGCATGGCTGTTGAACTATTGAGTAGTCATCAGATTTGCTCTTGCGGGCGTTCACAACATCGGGTGTTGCTCTGCGGCAGGACTGGCACCCACGGTGCTTCGGGGCGTAATTATACGTGCAGCAATGAGGATAATCCTCGGATTCTGAACCGATCCGTGTAATTGCTACCATCATCTTTCAACTTTGCTTTCTCAAGGAATGCATTAAAATTTAACGGAACAACAGCACGGGCCATCTATCTACAATCAAACATAGACAAGCAAGATACTATCAAGTACTAAGTTCATGATAAATTTAAGTTCAATTAATCATAGTACTTAAGAACTCCCACATAGAAAGACATCCCTCTAATCCTCTAAGTGATCATGTGATCCAAATCAACTAAAGCATAACCGATCGTCACGTGAAATGGAGTAGCCTTCAATGGTGAACATCACTATGTTGATCATATCTACTATATGATTCACGCTTTCGACCTTTCGGTCTCGGTGTTCGAGCCATATCTACATATACTAGGCTGCGTCAAAGTTTAACTTTGAGTACTGCGTGTTGCAAAACTGCGGCTTTTCCGTTGTAGATGGACGTAGAGCTTATCACACCCGATTATCACATGGTTATGCAGAGCTGTGAACTTTAGCAGCGGTGCATACTCGGGGAGAACACTTTTATCTTGAAATTTAGTGAGAGATCATCTTATAATGCTACGAATCAATCAAAGCAAGATAAGATGCATAAAAGATAAACATCACATGCAATCAATATAAGTGATATGATATGGCCATCATCATCTTGTGCTTGTGATCTCCATCTCTGAAGCACATCGATGATCACCATCGTCACCGGTAGCGACACCTTGTTCTCCATCGTAGCATCGTTGTCGTCTCGCCAATCTTATGCTTCTCGACTATACCGTTTAGTGATAAAGTAAAAGCATTAGCGATGATGCATTGCACTATAATAAGCGTATACCATATGGCTCCTACCGATTGCCGATAACTTCGGTTACAAAACATGATCATCTCATACAATAAAACATAGCATCACGCATTGACCATATCACATCACAACATGCCCTGCAAAACAAGTTAGGCGTCCTCTACTTTGTTGTTGCAGAATTTTACGATGGCTGCTACGGGCTTAGCAGAACCGTTCTTACCTACATCAAAACCTGGCGATAGTTTGTCAAGTTGGTGCTGTTTTAACCTTCACAAGGACCGGGGTAGCCACACTCGGTTCAACTAAAGTTGGAGAAACTGACACCCGTCAATGGCGTAGTAATGCTGCGTCGGTAGAACGGTGATCTCGTGTAAAGTCTACAGCGTAATGTCGGTCGGGCGCTTCATCCAACAATACCGCATGAACAAGTATGACATCTTTGGTAAGCGGTATGACTTATATCCGCCCCAACTCACTTGTGTTCTACTCGTGCATATGACATCTATGCATAAAACCTGGCTCGGATGCCACTGTTGGGAAACGTAGTAATTTCAAAAAAATCCTCGCTACGCATGAGATCATGGTGATGCATAGCGAGAGGGAAGTGTGGTCCATGTATCCTCGTGAACCCAGCGGAAGCGCTAACTGCTGCCTTGATTGATGTGAGTAAATCTTGAAGGAAATATACCCTAGAGGCAATAATAAAGTTATTATTTATTTCCTTATTTCATGATAAATGTTTATCATTCATGCTAGAATTGTATGACCCGGAAACATGATACATGTGTGAATGTATAGACAAACAATATGTCACTAGTATGCCTCTACTAGACTAGCTTGTTAATCAAAGATGGTTATGTTTCCTAACCATGAACAAAGTTGTTATTTGATTAACAAGGTCACATCGATAGTTGAATGATCGATTGACATGACCCATTCCATTAACCTAGCACCGATCGTTTAGTATGTTGCTACTGCTTTTATCCATGACTTATATATGTTCCTATAACTGTGAGAGTATGCAACTCCATTTGCGGAGAACACTTTGGGTACTACCAAAGCGTCTAGCATCGGCGGGTGATTATAAAGGAGTACTAAGGTGTCAAAGGCGGATGTTGGGTTGGTGATATTCGAGATTAGGTTTTGTCACTCCGATTAGCCGGAGAGGTATCTGAGCCCTCTCGGTAATACACTTAAGCCTTACAAGCATTACAACTTATGAGTTAGGCATGAGATGATGTATTACGGAGCGGTAAAGAGACTTGCCGTGCGAGATTGAACTAGGTATTGGATGCAAGTGATCGAATCTCGGGCAAGTAACATACCGATGACAAAGGAACAGCGTATATCGTTATGATGCGACCGATAAAGATCTTCGTAGAAAATGTAAGAGACCAATATGGGCATCAGGTCCGCTATTGGTTATTGACGGAGGCGTGTCTTGGTCATGTCTACATTGTTCTCGAACCGTGAGATCCTATGCAGCAAGGTTTCGATAGCGGTTATATTATGAGTTTGTGTATTTTGATGTACGAAGAAGTTTGGAGTCCGGATGTGATCACGGAGATGGCGAGGAGTCTCGAAATGGTTGAGACATAACGATTGATATATTGGAAGCCTATATTTGGAGTTGAATGGTTCGGGTGAAATCGGGATTTTCTGGGTTGAGGAATGCACGGAACCCTCCAGGGATTATTGAGGCTTAGGCCATGAGGGAGGAGAAGAGAAGGGCGGCCGGGGCGGGCAGCGCCCCCTCCCCTGGTCCGAATAGGACAGGAGAGGCGGCCTTCCCTCTTTCCTCCCCCGATCCTAATCCAACTAGGAAAGGGAGTCCTACTCGGTGGAAGTGAGACTCCTCGTGGCCTTCTCATCAAGCCGCACCCCCTTGCTCCCCTTTATATCACAGGCGGGAGGCACCCTAGAACACACCTGGATTGATCTCTGGATCGTTCCTTAACCGTGTCTGGTGCCCCTCCCCATATGCCACCTCGGTGTCCATAAATTACATAAAGCTTGACCTGTGTTGGTAAAACATCAAGAGATGCAAGCCGTCATGCTTGTGAACTCTTCCTCTGCTTCTACTTGGATTGGAGCCGGGCGTCGTCGTAGCTGTCGTGTGTCAAGAACTTCGAGGCGCCGAATGTGGCGCTAGGATCGGTTGGATCGCGAGGAGATCGTCGACGACTGCGCGTCGCGTTGTGATCGCTTCGCCCGGTCTCACAGTGCGTGAGACAACACTCTCCCCTCTCGTTGCTATGCATCACCATGATCTTGCGTGTGCGTAGGAAAATTTTGAAATTACTATGTTCCCTACAGTGGCATCGAGCCTAGGTTTTTATGGTTTGATGTTTTGCAGAGTAGAACACAAGTGAGTTGTGTGATACAAGTCATACTACCTACCAGCATGTCATACTTTGGTTCAGCGGTATTGTGAGATGAAGCGGTATGGACCACGACATTCTGCGTCACCTTCTGTGGTGGTTTCACCGCTCTGAGCACTCGTTGCTTAAAGGTATTGGCGGGTGTCTGTCTCTCTCTCTTTAGTTGAGCCAAAGTGTTAGCTCGCATTGGTCCTTGAGAAGGTTAAAAGCGAGTCTATTTGGCCAATGTCGTTGTGATTACGATGCGTGGGTGAGATTGGTTCTTGCTTAAGCCCATGTAATACGTAAATTACCACAACAAAGTAGAGGGCGTCTAACTTGTTTTGCGGGGCATGTTCTAATGATGTGATATAATGAAAGGCGTGATGCTATATTTTATTGTATGTGATGATCATGTTTTTGTAACGAGTTATCGGCAACTGTTTTGGAGCCATATAGTTGTGCTTTGTTGTATGAAATGCAAGCATACCTTAATTGCTTTACTTTATCACTAAGCGATAGCGATATGCGTATAAGCAATAGGTGGCGTGGCGACAGCGATACTACGATGGAGATCAAGGTGTCGGCGCCGGTGGCGATGGTGATCACGAAGCATTAGCGGAGATGGAGATCACAAGCACAAGATGATGATGGCCATATCATATCACTTATATTGATTGCGTGTGATGTTTATCCTTTATGCATCTTATATTTCTTTGATTGTGGTAGCATTTTAGATGATCTCTCACTAAAATTATCAAGTAGTGTTCTCCGAGTATGCACCGTTGCAAAGTTAAATCGTGCCGAGACACCGCGTGATGATCGGTGTGACTCTCGTCCATCTAGCAGGTGCAAGCCAGTTTGCTATGAAATACTCGAGGTTATACTTGTGAGCCTAGCATATGCAGATATGGCCTCGGAACACGGAGACGAAAGGTCGGCGTGAATCATATAGTAGATATGATCAACATAAGATGTTCACCATTGAAAACTACTCCATCTCACGTGATGATGGGTTATGGTTTAGTTGATTTGGATCACGTGATCACTTAGATGACTAGAGAGATGTCTTTCTAAGTGGGAGTTCTTTAGTAATATGATTAATTGAACTTAAATTTATCATGAACTTAGTACTGATAGTATCTTGCTTGTCTATGT
>JAHHZJ010009337.1:0-17274 GCA_021437245.1 Aegilops speltoides
AAAACAACACGTAAATGTTCCAAATGTTCTTCAAGATTTGCTATAAATCGGTATATCATCAAAATAGACTACCACAAATCGTCAATGAAAGCACGTAAAACTTAGTTCATTAATCTCATGAAAGTACTAGGTGCATTAGTTAACCCAAAAGGCATGACTAACCACTCATATAATCCAAACTTAGTTTTAAATGCTGTTTTCCATTCATCTCCCAATTTCATACAATTTGATGGTATCCACTCATAAATCAACTTTGGAGAATATTGTAGAGCCACTCAATTCATCAAGCATATCATCTAACCTAGGAATAGGGTGGCGATAGCGAATAGTAATATTATTGATGCCTCTACAATCAACACACATCGTGACGTACCATCCTTTTCGGCACTAGAATAATAGGAACAACACAAGGACTAAGGGATTGGCGTATATAACCTTTGTCGAGCAGCTCTGTGCTTGGCGCATAATCTCCTTCGTCTCCTCTGGATTGATGCGGTATGGTGCGGTTGGGTAATGATGCACGGGAATTAAGTCAATTTGATGCTCAATCCCTCGAATAGGTGGTAATCCGGTGTACGTCTTGTGGAAATCGTCGTGAACTCTGCAAAATGTTAGTGACGATGGGGGCAAAGAGGAAAGCACGTCCTCGAATGAAAATAATGCCTCTTTGCACACAAAAGCATAGCAAATAGATTTGCTAAAATCTAGCTCATCAATATCAGATTTGGTGGCAAGTAAACATGCACTTTTCAATTTAATTTGAAGCAACAGTAGATGGTTTATTATTAGGCTTCATGTGTTGCTCAAATTCTTTTGCCACAATCTGATTTTCACTCTTATTTTCTCTGTTTTGCTTTATTAGCTCTATTAATATCATCTTTCAAAATGGACTCGAGTCATAGGAAGCAAAGTAATATTTTTATCCTTATGAACAAGAGTATCTTGATTGTTTCTACCATGGTGTCTGAAATTTTATCAAATTGCCATGGTCTACCAAGTAACAAGGAACATGCTTGCATAGGTACCACATCACAATCAACATAATCAGCATATGTAGAGATACTAAAATGCACACGAGCGATCGTGTTACCTTCACCTTGCGCTGTTGTTGAACCATTGGATGTAGTAAGGATGTGGATGTGGTCTTGTGGTGAGAGATAGCTTCTCCACCATCTCCATGCTAGCCAAGTTGTTGCAGCTCCCTCCATCTATGATGGCCTTGAATAGAGCGTTCCTTCACAACTCCTTTGTATGGAACAAATTATGCCTCTGATTTTGCTCGACTTGTAACTTGCACCTCAAAACACGTTGAGCAACTAAACATTCATACTGTCGGCATCTTGACAGCCATGTATTGTGTCTCATGATCGAGAATCATCTCCACCGTGTTCCTCATGTGTAATAAGAGCCAAAGTCTCCTCATCATAGTCACTAAGCGGACTCATACCCACCATCCTCGTTAGCAATCATCACTGCGCTGAGATTTGCATTCTCTGCATAAAATGTCCTCTTCCCTTACAATGACGACAAATAATATCACTTGTGTGCCCTGTTGGCGCCATGGAAGAAGAAGAAGCTGCTGTCTTGCCGGCAGTGTGCTCTTGGCGAGATAGTGGTGGTTGTGCACCTTTCTTGTATCACGGTTGGAGGTGCTTTGAAGGAGGTGATGGTGCGATGGAAGTAGATGATGCCGTGGTGTCCATGATGAAGGTCGACTGCGAGAAAAGTTAGTGCGGCGCCAATGCTGTCGATCACGCACTTCACGTTCAACTTTACAAGCAAGATGGAATAAGCAGTGATATTATTATAATCCTTATAGTCTAGAATGGTGCGAATCTCTCTATTTAATGCACCGAGAAAGCGTGCAAGCATAGCTTCATTCTCCTCAACAATACCACATCTAATCAAGCCGGTTTGTAATTCGATAATATTCTTCTCTGAGTTTTTCCTTGTCTTAAGCGCTGCAATTTTGAAGTAATTCACGTTGATAATATGGTGGAACCAGCATGATCGCATAGCAGTTTTCAAAGCAGCCCAAGTGGTGGAGCAGGATATAATCTACAATGTTAGGACCACCAAACACATGCAAAGCTAGTGAAAGCACAAGCAGCAGCGAGAACCGTCTCTCCTCGGGATATTGTAAACATGTAAATCGTTGTTGAGTTTCTAACTCCCAAGTAAGATATATATCGGAACATATCTACCCTCAAATGGTGGAATATTCAATTTCAGTTTAGGGAGATGGTCATGATCTCGTACTGAGGAGCCCTAATATTGCCATTATTTGCATGTGGGCGACACGGTGGTTGTGGTGCTTTGGTGGTTGCGTAGTTACGATGTTGATCAACCTCATCCTCATAATCGTCCACATACTCATCATCCTCCTCGGTACCACCGGCGATGCTTGAGGAGCCAAAGAAGCACCAGCATGATGGCAATGGCACGAAATTTTGTCTGGCTCAATAGGAACACGTTGAGCTCGTCCATCTTGATTCGGAAGAGGCGTAGTTGTTGTCGTTCGAGTCACGATAGGTGCAGCCGGCGGTGGTTGTGGAAAGCAGCGAGCAATTCATCAAACTTGCTATCAAGCTTTGTTTCAAGCGTCTTCTCAATGCCATCTATCTTCTCCATGGCCTCGTCAAATCTGTTTACCACGTCTTTTTTGTCCAATCATCATTTCTTTGAAACTTATCATGTAGCTGTTTGTTAGTCGGGTTCTCCCAATCAGTCTCATCGACTTGTGATCCTACCATGGTTAGCGACAAATAGAAACACACAAGAATATGATCCTCTGAGACTACTAAGAAGTGGTGGTGGTGTATCACAAACCCGTCAAGCAAATCTCAAATTCTTACGGTTCTTACCCAGCGGTGGTGATCGGCAACCGTTGTAGTCAAAACTCTCAAAGCTTGGATATAGCGATTACCGGGGAGAATCAAGCATACGGCGTAGATGTATGTAGAGCTGGGAAGGCTTATGATATGGTAGCAAAAATGTAAACAATAATCAATTGAGAGATGCAAAGTTGAATAAGCGCTCAGCAGCAGTCTTGTCTTTGGTCTAGGCTGAACCCGTGCTAGAGGCGAGCCTAGAACACTAACAAAATCACGTATTGCTGCGTAAACAAGGAGGAGCACACTCTGAATTTTTTTCTCTTTTTTTTTTTTTTTGCACTTTTTTCCTCTTTTTTTGCTTGCTCATAACAAATTTTTTCGGAAAAGTCTACAAATGGTCTAAAACTGCCTAGCGAAATTTTCGGTGGAACTATTTTTAAGCTGGAACTATTTTTTAGGCTGGGCTGGGCTGGGCTGGGCCAGGCTGGAACAAAATTTTTTTTAAGCTGGAACTATTTTTTCTGCGGATGGCTTGGAAGTTGGGAGTCCTCTGCTTGTCACGACTCAGATGTCGCGTGATCTGGAAATCGAGAACAATGCAACAATTCTTGGACTCGGACTAGGGTGGTGGCGGAGATGAATCTGGTGGAACTCGGATTTGGTGGCGGAGATGAATCTGGTGGAACTTCGGATTTGGTGGCGGAGATGAATCTGGTGGAACTTCGGATTTGGTGGCGGAGATGAATCTGGTGGAACTTCGGATTTGGTGGCGGAGATGAATCTGGTGGAACTTCGGATTTGGTGGCGGAGATGAATCTGGTGGAACTTCGGATGGTGGCGGATATATGTTGCGAGTGGACTCGGATGGGCGTGATGGCGGCGGATATGTGGTGGCGTATATGGATTCGGATTGGCGGTGAATATGTGGTGGTGGTATATGGCGTGGCGGCGTGACAACTTGTGAGCGAACTTCGAAACTCTAAAGACTAGGCGCTAAGACCAGCAACTTGACACGACGATGCAACATAAATTCAACAAAGCAAATCTGAGAAAAAGATTATGCAAAGGCTCAGATTGGTTGGACGGGATGAACTAACCTAATAATTTTTTTGGATTTTTCGTGGACTATAGGTATGAAAAACGGACTCGATCTAAACTACGAAAAGCGTAAAATCTCACGAGCAACACGGAAATCGATACCACTTGATAGAGGCAAAGGTGTCCGTCTTTCGATGAGATGGTGGATTCGCTTTGGTAGAAGTCGACTTTGTGATCCGACTCTGAGCGTGCGAGGGCGTCGCGCCTTAACAATCGCTAAACCAACTCCGAGAGGTTATTGACCACGCGAACACGATCAACGACCACGAAGGTCATTTCCTGCGACAAGCGAAGAACAAGCAAAAGCTGAGATTGCAATCTGGATATTGCGAATATAAGATGAAAGCTTTATTGATCAAGGTGGGGTTACTGTGGCGCCTTTATGCAGTCGTTGAACACAAGCGAAATGCAGTGAAGTTGCAGCTATGGCGAACTTTTGATCTAAACAAAACCCAAGTCTAAGCGATGCCCTAAGGGCTGTATATATGGAGGAGGGGAGAATTTCGTGGCCCTTGGTGGAGGGTCGAAACTAACCCTATCTCTTGTTTCCCACACATCGGACTCTAAAAATAGCCTATACTAATGTATTTCGAAATTACATGGGCTGGCCCAATAATAAGGTAATTGTGACACCTAGAATAGCCTCTGGACGAAATTTATGAAGTGGCATCTTGTATATTTCGTCCAAGGCTTCATGCACTCATTATGGTGGCTTCAAAGTCTGAAATCATCACTTGTAACTCTATTCTTGTCCCCTTAGCATGCCATCATCTCCATGCTTGTTCTTGCTCAATGTTCATCCTTTTCCAAGCTAGGCCCTTCATTTGTAAGCAAAACAAATGTATCCAATTTAAGCGACATCATATTCTCATGAACATTAGAATCATTACCAAGCGAAAGTACACGGTAATTTAGTTGGCGTCTTGTGACTCTAGTAATTGGTCCGGTATGTATAGCGTAGGGGCTGTGGGTGTAACAATGGTATTGATGTCCTCATCACAAGAGATCTTGCGTGCTCGAGTCGCCGGTCCTTGTGGTGTTGTAGGTGTTGATGTAGAGTCCATGGGGATGATGGAAGGATGCTCGCATCATATCCCCTCCTTGAAAGGATCGACCTCGGATCTAGTTCTTCATCACCATGGAAAGGCGAGAGGTCTTTGGCGTTGAAGGTGTCGCTCAGTTGTACTTAGTCGCGGTAGGTCGAGCTTGTAGGCGTTGTTGTTGTGGCGTGCTAACACCTTGAAGGGTCCATCGGCTCGAGGTAGAAGTTTGGACTTGCGTTAGTTGGGGAATCGTTCCTTGCGAAGGTGTAGCCACGAGATCGCCTATGTTGAAGATTATGGGTTGCTTGTTGATGTTGAGCTTGGTGGCTAGTCGTTGTACTTGGCGCTCGATGGTGTTTCTTGTATCTTCATGCATCTTCTTGATGTAGCTTGCACGAGCACTTGCGTCGAGGTTGGTGTGCTCTTGTAGAGGTAGAGGTAGGATGTCCAATGGGGACAATGGGTTGAAGCCGTGAAGCGACCTCGAAGGGGACTTGCGGTCGTCGAATGTCTTGCGTGGTTGTAGGCGTGCTTTCGGCGATGGGTGAACCGTCTCCCACTCCTTGATGTTCTTCTTGATCAACCGCGAAGTAGAGTGGAAGCGTCTGGTTTGTCACCTCCGTTTGGCCGTCGGTTTGAGGATGGTATGCGGAGGAGAACAAAGCTTGATTCGAGCTTGGCGCAAGAGTTTTCAAAAGTAACTCAAGAACTTGGCGTCGCGATCGGAGCGATTGACTTTGGTACTCCATGGGCGCAAGATTTCCCTACAAAAAGATTTGCAATATGTGAAGCATCGTCTACTTTGTTGCAAGGAATGAAATGTGCCATTTTGGAAAATCTGTCCACAACAACAAATCTGAGTCCTTTCCATTTTGAGTTCTAGGCAAACCAAGTACAAAGTCCATGTTAATGTCTTCCCAAGGTTGATAAGGAATAGGAAGAGGCATGTAAAGACCATGAGATTGAGCTTTTGACTTAGCTTTGCGGCATGTTGAGCATCTTGTGGTGAGCGTGAGGCGTCGGGAAACATCTTGGGCCAAAATTAGTTCTTGGAGGCGTGGCGAAGGTCTTGTCGCGTCCAAAATGTCCCATTAGTCCGCCTCCATGAGCCTCTTGCAAAAGAGCAAGCGAAGAAGACTTCGGGTATGCATAGTTTGTTAGCTCTCATAAGATAACCATCCTTGAGGTAATATTGTTCCCAAGATGTATCGTCAAACATTTAGCATAATGAGGTGCAAGCGATGGATCACTAGCATACAAATCTTTGATGTGCTCAAAGCCAATAACATTCAACTCAAGTTGGGTGACAAGTGTGCATATCGTGAAAGTGCATCGGCAACTACATTTTCCTTGCCCTTAATGTACTTGATCACATATGGAAAAGATTCAATAAATTCACTCCATTTGGCATGGCGCTTGTTCAATTTAGTTTGACCTTTTAAGTACTTAAGTGTTTCATGATCGGTATGAATGAAGAACTCATGAGGTCTAAGATAATGTTCCCAAACATGGAGGACCGCACTAAAGCATACAATTCCATGTCATACGGGATAGTTAAGTTGAGCACGGAGAGTTTTCACTAAAATAAGCAATGACTCGTTTATCTTGCATTAAAACTCCGCCAATTCGGTACCACTTGCGTCACAATGGACCTCAAAAGTTTTGTCAAAATTGGGCAAAGCAAGAATTGGAGCATGAGTAAGCAAAGACTTGAGTTCATCAAAGCGTTGGATTGCAAGGTCCCCAAACAAAGAGTATTCTTCTTACTCAAAGCATGCAAAGGAGCTGCGATAGTGCTAAAGTTTTTCACAAGCGGCGATAAAACCTGCAAGACCAAGGAAACTTCGCACTTGTTGCAAATTGGTGGGTTGGGGCCAAGTTTTAATTGCTTTGATCTTAGTTTCATCAACATGGACACCCTTGGAAGAGACAACGAAACCCAAGAAAACCACTTTGTCAACTCCAAAAGTGCATTTCTTCAAGTTGGCATAAAGACTTTCTTTTGAAGTGTTTGCAAAACAAGCAACATGATCAAGATGCTCTTTCATGGTTTTGCTAAACACAAGAATATCATCAGTAAACCACAACAAAGATTCCAATGTATGGGCCGAAGTACATGATGCATGAAGCGCACAAAAGTTAAGGGAGCTTCAGACAAACCCATAGGCATAACCAACCATTCATATAAGCCAAATTTTCTTTTGAAAGCAGTTTCCATTCATCACCCTCATGAATGCGGTTTGATAATAGCCACTTTTAAGATCAATTTTGAGAAAAGTTGGCTCCACTAAGTTCATCAAGCATATCATCTAGGCGAGGAATGGGATGCCTCTGCGCTACGGTGATAGCATTTATGGGTCTACAATCGACACAAGCGGAAAGTTCCATCGGGCTTAGGCACAAGAATAGCAGGGAGCGGCACAAGGGCTTAAGCTTTCCGTACATGACCGTTGTCGATTAGTTGTTGTACTTGCCGTTGAATCTCCTTGGTTTCTTGGGATTGACACGGTAGGGAGCTTTGTTTGGAAGTGGCGCTCGGGGATGAGGTCGATTCGATGCTCAATGCCTCGAAGAGAGGTAGACCGGAGGTAGCTCATCGGGAAAACATCTTGAAATTCTGCAAAGAGATTGAAACACCAAGGTAGCTCATGAGTGGTGTTAGTTTGTGGTTCTCCATCCTTGCACACTAGGACAAAGTGCATCACACTCGATGGGTTCTCACACACTTCTCTCATCTCATGTTTGGTGGCGAATAGTATGAGTTTTTCTCTCTCTAGAAGAGGCGCTCAAATTTGGCTTGTGGCTCTCACTCACTTTTGGTGGCTCACTTTCTCACTCTTCTCTCTTTGGTTGGTGGATTGTTTGTCGACTATCACTTGACTAGGAGACATGGGTTGTAGGACAAATTCTTTGCCTTTCATCTTGAAGCTATAGTGGTTTGTCGCCCATTGTGGTAGACACCACGGTCGGTGCCATGGCCGACCAAGGAGGAGGTGGCAAGCAGTCATTGGGACCACATCGCACTCCAAAGTGTCTTCATATGCACCGATTTTGAAGGATACTTGGACCGTATGCTCAACTCGTATAGTTAAGTCCTTAGCCATTGAACCTTGTATGGTTGCGGATGCTTCTTTTGACCAATTGGAGCTTGGAGCATAGTTCTTGGCTTGCCAAGTTGTGGCAACTACCTCCATCGATGATGACCTTGGCGGATCTCCCATTGATGCGGCCTTTGTGTGGAAGATGTGGCATCATTGGTCTTCTTCTTGGTGATGTTGAAGTGTCAAGACTTTGGAGACAACAAGGCGGGGCTTGTATCTTCATCACAAAGACTTGATCATCTTCATCCTCGTTGATCTTGGGTGCATGGCCACTTGCTCAATAGCGTCCATTTCATCTTCACCCATTGAGTCGTAGGTGCCATCGTCGTTGAGTATCATGAGTGCGCTTGTTGGTGCATTCATATGACTTGTGGCCTCGGCGCGCCATAAAGTAAAACACTTGAAGGAGCTTGTCTTGCGGTCTCATCGGTTGGAGTAGATGATGAAACCGTGGCTTGGGTTGCTTGTAGTAGGAGGAGGCGACTTGAACTTGTAGAAGTTTTCTTGTAACTTGACTTGTCGTCGTTGCTTGGAAAAGGCTTGGTTGATGTCGAAGTTGGAGTAGTTGTTGAAGCTTGGTTGTTGGAGAGGCCGTATGTCTTGGATGAGTACTTGGCGTGCCAGAAGTCATCTTGCACTTGTCGTTCGCCTTTGTAGCTTGATGCACGAGCTCAATGAGGTTGGAATAAGGTTGAAGTCGGCGATCTTCTTGATGGGATGGTTGAGTCCATTCAAGAATCGTGCCATTGTTTGCTCATCATCTTCCTTGACATTGGCTCGAATCATGGCAATCTCCATCTCTTTGTAGTATTCTTGACACTCTTTGTTCCTTGCTTGAGAGTTGTAGCTTCTTGAAGAGATCACGGTTGTAGTAGGTGGGCACAAAGCGTGCTCGCATGACATCCTTCATTTGAGCCCAAGTGGTGATTGGAGGTTCACCTCTTGCTTGTCGGGCTCAGGACTTGTTCCCACCATATGAGCACATAGTCTTGGAACTCAAGTGATGCCATAGCGATCTTCTTCTCTTCCTCATAGTTGTGCAAGCGAAAGTTTTGTCGACCTTCAATGCCCATGAGAGGTACTCTTGGGATCATTGGTTCCATTGAACTTGGGCATTGTGAACTTGAGCTTGCCATAGCGTTGCTCTTCATTGTGTTGAGGTCGATGTTGATGATGGCGTTCTTGTCGTGGAGGTAATCATCCTCATGTTGCTCTTAGCGAGGAGGAAGTCCATGATCAACTTGTTCTTGTTGACCTTGAGGTTGAGGTTGAGCTTGAGGAGCTTGGCGTTGCGCAGCGGATGGTAGTTCCTCTCTTGTATTTCTTCTCGAAGTGCTTCCTCTTGATTGCGCCTTCGCGATTGCGGTTGTCGAGCTCTAGTTGATGCTTGAAGGCGCGTTCGCCTCAAAAGCTTGTGCTTAGCGTTGTTGTTGTTGAAGGCGTTTAGTCTCGGCGTCTTGTTGCTCTTGGTGTGGCGCTTCGTTCTTGTTCTTGTTGGTGGCGAAGGCGTTGTCGTTCTTATTAGCTTGAACAAGCGCCATTTGGCTCGATTGAGGACGAGAACTTCTTCATCAACTTGCTCTTGGAGATTCTTGTCGTGTAGCGGGTTTGAGATGCATGGCGGTCTTGGCCTGTGGCTCGGCGAAGAATGTTCGATGACGGTGTACTTGTGTCGGAGAAGAGTCGTCGGATGGCGACTTGAGTGGCTCCGTCTTGAGTGTGAAGAGGTAAAAATCGCGGTTCCCCAACAAAGCGCGGATCTCGTCCATTCTTGTATCATTCTCTTTCTTATCTTGTCGAGTTTGTTGTCGAAGTAATCTGGTATACGTTTCTCGGAGATGCAAGTCGGTGGAGAGGTTGTCGATCGTTAAGCTCATTGCTTGTTGCTCTTGATGGAGAGCTCGTTCTTGGCATAAAGAGGTGGCTCTTGGTGACGTATGATGACATGCCGTCGTCTTGCTTTCGATGAAGAGTGGATTTGTAGAAGAACTTGGCCTATCCATCATTTTAAGCAAATTGTGAGTGGTAGAAGAGAAGAATGAATACCAATGTACCTTTGACGAAGTTGAAGATGAATCAAGTTCACTCAAATGCGGACAATGAAATAGCACTATTGGTACCGATCCTTGTCGATTCTCACACCTACACAAGTAAAAGCTTTTGGTGGAGCTTGGTTAGGATGGTGGCACAAAATTGATTGCAATCGTTAGCTTGACTCAAAAATGTTGAAGAAGATTAGCAAATTAGCATATGCAACAAGTAGACCAAGCAAGTGGTGGTACGAAAACACACATAAATAGATAAATGGGATTGTGCAAACCAAAAATGAGCCAAAATGTGGAATCCACGAAAATGCTCTTGTTGCACAATACTAGAGGCAGCTATGCGATTGCACAATAGGCGGATCAGAGCTTGTGCACAACCTACTAGGCAAAAATACAGCGATCTCTATCCCAAGTATACTATATGTATGGTATTTGGTGCAATGATCCAAGATGATCTTATATGACAATCTTAATGTTGTATGATGCTATGCTTGTTGCTTATAAGCTCTTTGCTTATCTTTTCTCTTTGCTTAAAAGCTTGGTGGCTCTTTCTCTTTTCAGCTCTTTTCTTATGCAAACTTGACGAACTAAGATAGCAATTGTGTATCGATGACAACTTTGTGACACACAAGTTGATTCGCGATATGCACCTCGATTGTATGTATGATATGGTGTATGCAACTAATGTGCACAAGTCACGTTGCGGCAATACTCAATGGCTAGTCTCGGTGGGTAAGCAGCATAAAAGATGGTATGTGATGGTTATCAATGCAATTGCAAGGTATGACAAAGATGTAAATCGATGTTACCGTCCGTGGCGAAGCTGAGTAGTCGACCAAAATGGCGTTTGTTGTTGATGTCACACGGCGCCTAAATAGCGAAACACAAAAGGACACGGAAATCTCACTCAAATTATCGAACTCAACTTGAATGGTAGTACGGAGGTTTGTCTTGGGGTTTGGTGAGTGGAAGTGGTGGTAGATGGGGTGGGGAGGATGTATGTATGTGTGGGTGGTGGTGGTGGCGGAGTAGGGACTGCGAACAACAGTTTGACCTGAGAGCCGGATGATCAGGCGAGTCAGGATGATCCGGGACAGCTCCGGATGATCCGGGCAGGTCGACCCATGCAGGAGGCGATGTAAGGTGGAACCCTAATTCGTCGATCTTTCACGTTTGGAGGGATCCTCACGGAGGAACACGAAGAGCGGAAGAAACGAGAGGAAACAGGGAAAAAGCGAGAGAAATCACTCAACCAACAAGGAATCGATCACACAAGTGCTAGATCAACATACACACATGAGATCCACAAGATACATAGTCAACTAGGTTAAGGATACAAAGGAACCGTTCATCTCCAAGAGGAGGCCTTGATGTTCTTCCCTAGATAGGGGCCTTGCATCCACGAGGATCTTCCCTAGGTAGGGTCTTGAATCTGAATGGATCTTCTCCTAGGCGGAGGTCTGATCTCAGGAGAAATGCGGTGGATGAGCAAGGCTCTCACACACAAATATGAGCTAATCAATGCTAAGTCACAAAGTGAGGAGAGGGGTCCTATATATAGAGTGCAGGGGCGAAAGAAGTGCGTGGGCTCAGCCCAACTGCGTCTTGCCACAGGCGCTGGCCGGATGATCCGGACGAGGTCGGATGATCCGGGTGGAGTCCGGATGGTAGGAGGGTCGGCCGGTGGCGGCGGGCGGATGTCATTTGGAGGTCCGGACGTCCGGTGAGAGTCCGGATAATCTGAACTGGGTCGGATGATCCGGCCAGTGATGGAGGTTCTGTTGCCTTTGGTTGATTTTGCGGATCGTCCGGACCGAGTCCGGATCATCCGGTATTTATCCGGATCGTCCAAGACCTCCGTCCGGATCGTCTGGTCTCTCTCAGTCTGGTTGCTTCTTCCTCTCCGTCTTCGTGTGTGTCTTCGCTTCGATTCTCCTTGCTTCCTAGCTTCTTCATGGTCGACTCCTTGGTGCGAGTATGCATAGAGTTTCCGTTTGAGGTAGTAACCATGTCTCATGTGAATCGAAGGAGAGTTGTGAGAGGGTGATGTCACCTCGGTTTCAAGAGATCTTGCGTGCTCGAGTCATCGGTCCTTGTGGTGTTGTAGGTGTTGATGTAGAGTCCATGGGGATGATGGAAGGATGCTCGCATCATATCCCTCCTTGAAAGGATCCGACCTCGGATCTAGTTCTTCATCACCATGGAAAGCGAGAGGTCTTTGGCGTTGAAGGTGTCGCTCAGGTTGTACTTGTCGCTTGGTAGGTCGAGCTTGTAGGCGTTGTTGTTGTAGCGTGCTAACACCTTGAAGGTCCATCGGCTCGAGGTAGAAGTTTGGACTTGCGTTAGTTGGGGAATCGTTCCTTGCGAAGGTGTAGCCACGAGATCGCCTATGTTGAAGATTATGGGTTGCTTGTTGATGTTGAGCTTGGTGGCTAGTCGTTTGTACTTGGCGCTCGATGGTGTTTCTTGTATCTTCATGCATCTTCTTGATGTAGCTTGCCTGAGCACTTGCGTCGAGTTGGTGTGCTCTTGTAGAGGTAGAGGTAGGATGTCCAATGGGGACAATGGGTTGGCCGTGAGCGACCTCGAAGGGGACTTGGTTGTTGAATGTCTTAGTGGTTGTAGGCGTACTCGGCGATGGGTGACATGTCTCTAATCCATGATGTTCTTCTTGATCAACACGCAAGTAGAGTGGAAGCGTCCGGTTTGTCACCTCCGTTTGGCCGTCGGTTTGAGGATGGTATGCGGAGGAGAACAAGGCTTGATTCGAGCTTGGCGCAAGAGTTTCAAAAAGTAACTCAAGAACTTGGCGTCGTGAGTCGAGGCGATTGACTTTGGTACTCCATGGAGGCATAAGATTTCCCTACAAAAGAGATTTGCAATATGTGAAGCATCGTCTACTTTGTTTGCAAGGAGATGAAATGTGCCATTTTGGAAAATCTGTCCACAACAACAAATCTGAGTCCTTTCCATTTTGAGTTCTAGGCAAACCAAGTACAAAGTCCATGTTAATGTCTTCCCAAGGTTGATAAGGAATAGGAAGAGGCATGTAAAGACCATGAGATTGAGCTTTTGACTTAGCTTTGCGGACATGTTGAGCATCTTGTGGTGAAGCGTGAGGCGTCGGGAAACATCTTGGGCCAAAATTAGTTCTTGGAGGCGTGGTGAAGGTCTTGTCGCGTCCAAAATGTCCCATTAGTCCGCCTCCATGAGCCTCTTGCAAAAGGAGCAAGCGAAGAGAAGACTTCGGGTATGCATAGTTTGTTAGCTCTCATAAAGATAACCATCCTTGAGGTAATATTGTTCCCAAGATGTATCGTCGAAACATTTAGCATAATGAGGTGCAAGCGATGGATCACTAGCATACAAATCTTTGATGTGCTCAAAGCCAATAACATTCAACTCAAGTTGGGTGACAAGTGTGCATATCGTGAAAGTGCATAAAGCAACTACATTTTCCTTGCCCTTAAATGTACTTGATCACATATGGAAAAAGATTCAATAAATTCACTCCATTTGGCATGACAACTTTTCAATTTAGTTTGACCTTTTAAGTACTTAAGTGTTTCATGATCGGGTATGGATGACAAACTCATGAGGTCTAAGATAATGTTCCCAAACATGGAGCCGCACTAAAGCATACAATTCCATGTCGCCGCAAGGATAGTTAAGTTGAGCACACCGGAGAGTTTTTCACTAAAATAAGCAATGACTTCGTTTATCTTGCATTAAAACTCCATGAATTCGGTACCACTTGCGTCACAATGGACCTCAAAAGTTTTGTCAAAATTAGGCAAAGCAAGAATTGGAGCATGAGTAAGCAAAGACTTGAGTTCATCGAAAGCGTTGGATTGCAAGGTCCCCAAACAAAGGAGTATTCTTCTTACTCAAAAAGCATGCAAAGGAGCTGCGATAGTGCTAAAGTTTTTTTTACTAAGCGGCGATAAAACACTAAGATAAGAAACTACGCACTTGTTGCAGAATTGGTGGGTTGGGGCCAAGTTTTAATTGCTTTGATCTTAGTTTTCATCAACATGGACACCCTTGGAAGAGACAAGCAGAGAGCAAGAAAACCACTTTGTCAACTCCAAAAGTGCATTTCTTCTTTAAGTTGGCATAAAGACTTTCTTTTCAGTGTTTGCAAAACAAGCTTAACATGATCAAGATGCTCTTTCATGGTTTTGCTAAACACAAGAATATCATCAGTAAACCACAACAAAGATTCCAATGTATGGACAGAAGTACATGATGCCATAGAGGCGCACAAAAGTTCCAGGAGCTTCAGACAAACCCATAGGCATAACCAACCATTCATATAAGCCAAATTTTCTTTTTGAAAGCAGTTTTCCATTCATCACCCTCATGAATCGGATTTGATAATAGCCACTTTTAAGATCAATTTTGAGAAAAAGTTGGCTCCACTAAGTTCATCAAGCATATCATCTAGGCGAGGAATGGGATGCCTATAGCGCGGTGATAGCATTTATGGGTCTACAATCGACACAAGCGGAAAGTTCCATCGGGCTTAGGCACAAGAATAGCAGGAGCGGCACAAGGGCTTAAGCTTTCACGTACATGACCGTTGTCGATTAGTTGTTGTACTTGCCGTTGAATCTCCTTGGTTTCTTGGGATTGACACGGTAGGGAGCTTTGTTTGGAAGTGGCGCTCGGGGATGAGGTCGATTCGATGCTCAATGCCTCGAAGAGGAGGTAGACCGGAGGTAGCTCATCGGGGAAAACATCTTGAAATTCCTGCAAAGAGATTGAAACACCAAAGGTAGCTCATGAGTGGTGTTAGTTTGTGGTTCTCCATCCTTGCACACTAGGACAAAGTGCATCACACTCGATGGGTTCTCACACTTCTCTCATCTCATGTTTGGTGGCGAATAGTATGAGGTTTTTCTCTCTAGGCGAAGCGCTCAAATTTGGCTTGTGGCTCTCACTCACTTTTGGTGGCTCACTTTCTCCTCTTCTCTCTTTG
Source organism: Aegilops speltoides (assembly GCA_021437245.1). Classification (NCBI taxonomy): domain Eukaryota; kingdom Viridiplantae; phylum Streptophyta; class Magnoliopsida; order Poales; family Poaceae; genus Aegilops; species Aegilops speltoides. The sequence continues at coordinate 15,103 of JAHHZJ010009337.1, forward strand.
GTTGGTGGATTGTTTGTCGACTATCACTTGACTAGGAGACATGGGTTGTAGGACAAATTCTTTGCCTTTCATCTTGAAGCTATAGTGGTTTGTCGCCCATTGTAGTAGACACCACGGTCGAATTGCCATGGCCGACCAAGGAGGAGGTGGCAAGCAGTCATTGGGACCACATCGCACTCCAAAGTGTCTTCATATGCACGATTTTGAAGGATACTTGGACCGTATGCTCAACTTCGTATAGTTAGAGTCCTTAGCCATTGAACCTTGTATGGTTGCGGATGCTTCTTTTTGACCAATTGGAGCTTGGAGCATAGTTCTTAGCTTGCCAAGTTGTGGCAACTACCTCCATCGATGATGACCTTGGCGGATCTCCCATTGATGCGGCCTTTGTGTGGAAGATGTGGCATCATTGGTCTTCTTCTTAGTGATGTTGAAGTGTCAAGACTTTGGAGACAACAAGGCGGGGCTTGTATCTTCATCACAAAAGACTTGATCATCTTCATCCTCGTTGATCTTGCGGTGCATGGCCACTTGCTCAATAGCGTCCATTTCATCTTCACCCATTGAGTCGTAGGTGCCATCGTCGTTGAGTATCATGAATGCGCTTGTTGGTGCATTCATATGACTTGTGGCCTCGGCGCAAGTAAAACACTTGAAGGAGCTTGTCTTGCGGTCTCATCGGTTGGAGTAGATGATGAAACACGTGGCTTGGGTTGCTTGTAGTAGGAGGAGGACGACTTGAACTTGTAGAAGTTTTCTTGTAACTTGACTTGTCGTCGTTGCTTGGAAAAGGCTTGGTTGATGTCGAAGTTGGAGTAGTTGTTGAAGCTTGGTTGTTGGAGGCCGTATGTCTTGGATGAGTACTTGGCGTGCTTGAAGTCATCTTGCACTTGTCGTTCGCCTTTGTAGCTTGATGCACGAGCTCAATGAGGTTGGAATAAGGTTGGAAGTCGGCGATCTTCTTGATGGGATGGTTGAGTCCATTCAAGAATCGTGCCATTGTTTGCTCATCATCTTCCTTGACATTGGCTCGAATCATGGCAATCTCCATCTCTTTGTAGTATTCTTCAACACTCTTTGTTCCTTGCTTGAGGAGTTGTAGCTTCTTGAAGAGATCACGGTTGTAGTAGGTGGGCACAAAGCGTGCTCGCATGACATCCTTCATTTGAGCCCAAGTGGTGATTGGAGGTTCACCTCTTGCTTGTCGGCTCAAGGACTTGTTCCCACCATATGAGCACATAGTCTTGGAACTCAAGTGATGCCATAGCGATCTTCTTCTCTTCCTCATAGTTGTGCAAACAAAAGTTTTTGTCGACCTTCAATGCCCATTAGAGGTACTCTTCGGGATCATTGGTTCCATTGAACTTGGGCATTGTGAACTTGAGCTTGCCATAGCGTTGCTCTTCATTGTGTTGAGGTCGATGTTGATGATGGCGTTCTTGTCGTGGAGGTAATCATCCTCATGTTGCTCTTAGCGAGGAGGAAGTCCATGATCAACTTGTTCTTGTTGACCTTGAGGTTGAGGTTGAGCTTGAGGAGCTTGGCGTTGCGCCATGCGGATGGTAGTTCCTCTCTTGTATTTCTTCTCGAAGTGCTTCCTCTTGATTCGCCTTTCGCGATTGCGGTTGTCGAGCTCTAGTTGATGCTTGAAGGCGCGTTCGCCTCAAAGCTTGTGCTTAGCGTTGTTGTTGTTGAAGGCGTTTAGTCTCGGCTTCTTGTTGCTCTTAGTGTAAGCCTTCGTTCTTGTTCTTGTTGGTGGCGAAGGCGTTGTCGTTCTTGAGCTTGAGCAAGCGCCATTTGGCTCGATTGAGGGCGAGAACTTCTTCATCAACTTGCTCTTGGAATTCTTGTCGTGTAGCGGGTTTCGAGATGCATGTAGCGGTCTTGGCCTTGGCTCGGCGAAGAATGTTCGATGACGGTGTACTTGTGTCGGAGAAAAGTCGTCGGAGTGGCGACTTGAGTGGCTCCGTCTTGAGTGTGAAGAGGTAAAAGAAATCGCGGTTCCCCAACAAAGGCGCGGATCTCGTCCATTCTTGCATCATTCTCTTTCTTGTGCGCGTCGAGTTTGTTGTCGAAGTAATCTAGTATACGTTTCTCGGAGAGTCGCAAGTCGGTGGAGAGGTTGTCGATCGTTAAGCTCATTGCTTGTTGCTCTTGATGGAGAGCTTGTTG
>JAHHZJ010009338.1:0-50229 GCA_021437245.1 Aegilops speltoides
TACATCACATATATTTCATTCATCACATCCTTTGGCCATATGACATCACCACGACATATGCTACAAGAACAAGTTAGGCGTCCTCTAATTGTTGTTGCAAGTTTTTTTCAAGTGGCGCTATAGGTTTCTAGCAAGAGCGTTTCTTACCTAGGCCAAAACCACAATGTGATATGCCAATTGCTATTTACCCTTCATAAGGACCCTTTTCGCCGAATCCGATCCGACTAAAGTGGGAGAGGCAGACACCCGCTAGCCACCTTATGTAACTAGTGCATGTCGGTCGGTGGAACCCGTCTCACGTAAGCGTCGTGTAAAGGTCGGTCGGGCCGCTTCATCGAGGATGCCACGAATCAAGATAAGACTCTTGGTGGCAAGTAAATTGACAAAATCGGCGCCCACTGACAACTTGTGTTCTACTCGTGCATAGAAACTACACATAGACCTAGCTCATGATGCCCTTTGTTGGAGATCGTTGTAGAAATTAAAAATTTCTATGCATCACCAAGAAGGAAATATGCCTAGAGGCAATAATAAAGTTATTATTTATTTCCTCACATCATGATAAATGTTTATTATTCATGCTAGAATTGTATTAACCGGAAACATGATACATGTGTGAATACATAGACAAACATATAGTCACTAGTATGCCTCTACTTGACTAGCTCATTAATCAAAGATGGTCATGTTTCACGACCAAAGACACGTGTTGTCATTTGATTAGTGGGATCACATCATTAGAAGAATGATGTGATTGACATGACCCATTTTGTTAGCCTAGCACTTGATCGTTTAGTATCTTGCTATTGCTTTCTTCATGACTTATACAAAGTTCCGCAACTATGAGTTGTGCAACTCCGTGTACGGAAGAACACTTTGTGTGCTACCAAGCGTCACAACATAAGCTGGGTGATTATAAAGGTGCTCTATAGGTGTTTCGAAGGTTCATGTTGAGTTGGCATAATTGAGATTAGGATTTGTCACTCCATTGTCGGAGAGGTATCTCTGGGCCCTCTCGGTAATACTCATCACTTAAGCCTTGCAAGCATATAACTAATGAGTTAGTTATGAGATGGCGTATTCTGAGCGAGTAAAAGACTTGCGATGCGAGATTGGACTAGGTATTGGATACGGACGATCAATTCTCGGGCAAGTAACATACCGATGACAAAGGAACAAAGTATGTTGTTATGCGGTTTGACCGATAAAGATCTTTGTAGAATATGTTGGAACCAATATGGGCATCTAGGTCCGCTATTGGTTATTGACGAAGGCGTGTCTCGGTCATATCGCGTGTTCTCGAACCGTAGAGGTCCATGCAGCAAGGTTTCGATGGCGGTTATATTATGAGTTTATGTATTTTGATGTACGAAGGTTGTTGAGTCCGGATATGATCACGGACATGACGAGGAGTCTCGAAATGGTCGATACATAAAGATTGATATATTGGACGGATATATTTGGACACGGAAAGGTTCGGAGAAGTTTGGAGCTCGGGAGGTTCTGGAACCCCGGGAGGTATATGGGCCTTATTGGGCCCATGTAGGAGAAGAGAGAAGGAGCAAGGTAGAGGCGCCCCAAGCCCAATCGAATTGGGGAGGGGGCGGCCCCCCTTTCCTTTCTCCTTCCCCTCTCTTCCTTCCTACTACTAGTACTACTTCCTAATACTAGTACTCCTTCCTTCCCCTCCAAATAAGATAAGGAAAGAGGAAACCTACTTGGAGTAGGTTTCCCCCTCCCTATAGCGCGCCCCCTTGAGGTCGGCCACCTCCTCCCTCCCTCCTTTATATATGGGGTGGGGGCACCCTAGAACACACAAGTTGATCATTGATCGTTCCTTAGCCGTGTCGGTGCCCCCTCCACGATATTACACCTCGATCATATTGTAGTGGTGCTTGGCGAAGCCTGCGGCGAGAGAACATCAAGATCGTCCTGCGCCCGTCGTCTTGTGGAACTCCCCTCGGGCCTCTCTTGGATTGGAGATCGAGGTGCGTCATCGAGCTGTCTGCGTGTCAAGAACTTCGGAGGTGCGAATGCGGTGCTTGGATCGGTCGGACCGGAGGGCGTCGACTACTTCCTCTCGTTGCGTCAGCGCTTCGCCCGGTCTATGAGTGCGTAGATAACACTCTCCCTCGTTGCTATATCATCACCATGATCTTGCGTGTGCGTAGGAAATTTTTGAAATTACTCGTTCCCCAGCAGTGGCATCGAGCCTAGGTTTTTATGGTTTGATGTTATTTGCGAGTAGAACACAAGTGAGTTGTGGGCGATATAAGTCATCTTGCTTACCAGCATGTCATACTTTGGTTCAGCGGTATTGTTGGATGAATCGGCCGAACCGACATTATCGCGTATGCTTCTGCGAGACTGGTTTACCGCCGTGCTTTGCACACACGGTGACTAAGCGGTGTCTGTTTCTCCAACTTTAGTTGAACCGAGTGTGGCTCGCCGGTCCTTGCGAAGGTTAAAACAACATCAACTTGACAAACTATCGTTGTGGTTTTGATGCGTAGGTAAGATTGGTTCTTGCTTAAGCCCGTAGCAGCCACGTAAAATTTGCAACAACAAAGTAGAGGGCGTCTAACTTGTTTTGCGGGGCATGTTGTGATGTGATATGGTCAAGGCGTGATGCTATATTTTATTGTATGAGATGATCATGTTTTGTAACGAAGTTATCGGCAATGGCGGGAGCCATATGGTTGTCGCTTTATTGTATGAAATGCAAGCACCTGTAATTGCTTTACTTTGTCACTAAGTGGTAGCGATAGTCGTAGAAGCAATAGATGGCGTAGCGACAATGATGCTATGATGGAGATCAAGGTGTCGCGCCGGTGTTGATCACGGCGGTGCTTGGAGATGGAATCACAAGCACAAGATGATGATGGCCATATCATATCACTTATATTGATTGCATGTGATGTTTATCCTTTATGCATCTTATCTTGCTTTGATTGGCGGTAGCATTTTAAGATGATCTCTCACTAAAATTATCAAGTAGTGTTCTCCACAGTATGCACCGTTGCCAAAGTTAAATGTGTCTTGAGACACCGCGTGATGATCGGGTGTGATAAGCTCTCGTCCATCTACAGCGGGTGCAAGCCAGTTTTGCACCACTGAGAATACTCGGTTATACTTGCGAGCCTAGCATATGCGAGATATGGCCTCGGAACACGGAGACCGAAAGGTCGGCGTGAATCATATAGTAGATATGATCAACATAGTGATGTTCACCATTGAAAACTACTCCATCTCATGTGATGATCGGTTATGGTTTAGTTGATTTGGATCACGTGATCACTTAGATGACTAGAGATGTACATCTAAGTGGGAGTTCTTAAGTAATATAATTAATTGAACTTAAATTTATCATGAACTTAGTACTGATAGTATCTTGCTTGTCTATGTTTGTTTGTAGATAGATGGCTCGTCTTTGTTGTTCCGTTGAATTTTAATGCGTTCCTTGAAAGCAAAGTTGAAAGATGATGGTAGCAATTACGGATTGGGTCCGTAACTTTGAGGATTATCCTCATTGCTGCCTGAGAAGAGTTCGTCTGGAAGCACCGCTGGGTGCGAACTGCTTCTTGATGCTGGCCAGCGGCGTTAAACGTCTGGCGAGCAAAGCTGATGACTACTCTATAGTTCGATGTGCCATGCTTACGGCTTAGAACCGGGTCTTCAACGGCGTTTTGAGCGTCATGGAGCATATGAGATGTTCGGAGTTGAAGTTAATATTTCAAGCAAATGCCGGATTGAGAGATATGAAGTCTCCAATAAGTTCTACAGCTGCAAGATGGAGGAGAATAGTTACGTCGGTGAACATATATACTCGAATGTGCGGGTATAACAATCACTTGATTCAAGCGGGAGTTAATCTTCACGATGATAGTGTCATTGAAAGAATTCTTCAATCACGCCACCAAGCTACAAGAGCTTTGTGATGAACTATAATATGCAAGAGATGAACAAGACTATTTCGAGCTCTTGGCGATCTTTGAAAGCAGCGGAGGTAGAAATCAGAAGGAGCATCAAGTGTTGATGGTCAACAAGACCACTAGTTTCAAGAAAAGGGCAAAGGAAAGAAGAAGGTGAACTTCAAAAGAGCGGCAAGCAAGTTGCTGCTCGGGGAGAAAAACCCAAGTCTGGACCTAAGCACTGGCCGAGTGCTTCTCTTTAAGCAGGTAGTCCTTTGGAGCGGAACTGCCCCAAGTATTTGGCGGATAAGAAGGATGGCAAAGTGAACAAAGGTATATGTGATATACATGTTATTGATGTGTACCTAACTAGAGCTCGTAGTAGCACTGGGTATTTGATCTGGTTACATTGCTAATATTTGCAACTCGAAGCAGGGACTACTGAATAAGCGAGCCTGGGCCAGGGCGAGGTGACGATGCGCGTGGGAAAGCGGTTCCAAAGTCGATGTGATCGCTGTCGACGCGCTACCTCTACATCTACCATCGGGATTAGTTTTAGACCTAAATAATTGTTATTTGGTGCTGCGTTGAGCATGAACATTATATCTAGATCTTGTTTGATGCGAGGCGGTTATTCATTCAATCGAGAGAATAATGGTTGTTCTATTTATATGAGTAATATCTTTTATGGTCATGCACCCTTGAAGAGTGGTCTATTTTATTGAATCTCGATAGTAGTGATACACATATTCATAATGTTGAAGCCAAAAGATGCAGAGTTGATAATGATAGTGCAACTTATTTGTGCCTTGCCGTTTAGGTCATATCGGTATAAAAGCATGAAGAAACTCCATCTTGATGGACTTACGGAATCACTTGATTATGAATCACTTGGTACTTGCGAACCGTGCCTCATAGGCAAGATGACTAAAATGCCGTTCTCGATTACTATGGAGAGAACAACAGATTTGTTGGAAATCATACATCTGAGATGTATGTGGCCCGATGAATGTTGAGGCTCGTGGCGGATATCGTTATTTTCTCACCTTCACAGATGATTTGAGCGAGATATGGGTATATCTACTTAATGAAGCACAAATCTGAAACATTTGAAAAGTTCAAAGAATTTGAGTGAAGTAGAAAATCATCGTAACAAGAAAATAAAGTTTCTACGATCTGATCGTGGAGGAGAATATTTGAGTTCTGAGTTTGGTTACATTTGAAACAATGCGGAATAGTTTAGCAACTCCACACTGGAACACCACAGCGAAATGGTGTGTCGAGCGTCGTGTCGTACTTTACTTGATATGGTGCGATCTATGATGTCTCTTACTGATTTACCGCTATCGTTTTGGGGTTATGCTTTAGAGGCGGCGCATTCACGTTAAATAGGGCACCATCAAAATCCGTTGAGGCGACACCTTATGAACTATGGTTTGGCAAGAAACCAAAGTGTTCGTTTCTTAAAGTTTGGGGCTGCGATGCTTATGTGAAGAAACTTCAACGGATAAGCTCGAACCCAAATCGAATGTGTCTTCATAGGATACCCAAAGGAAGCTGTTGGGTACACCTTCTATCACAGATCCGAAGGCAAAACATTTGTTGCTAGAATGGATCCTTTCTAGAGAAAGAATTTCTCTCGAAAGAAGTGAGTGGGAGGAAAGTAGAACTTGATGAGATAAGCGTATCTACTCCCTTATTGGAAGGTAGTTCATCACGAGAACCGGTTCCGTGACAACTACACCAACTAGTGAGGAAGCTAATGATATTGATCATGAAACTTGAGATCAAGTTTCTGCTGAACCTCGTGGGTCTACGAGAATAAGATCCGCACAGTGGTATGGTAATCCTGTTACGGAAGTCATGTTACTTGACCATGATGAACCTACGAACTATGAGAAGCGATGATGAGCCAGATTCCACAAAATGGCTGGAGGCCATGAAATCGAGATAGGATCCATGTATGAAAACAAAGTATGGACTTTGGTTGACTTGCCGATGATCGGCAAGCCATTGAGAATAAATGGATCTTTAATAAGAAAGGCGCTGATGGTAATATTCTTGTCTATAAAGCTCGACTTGTTGCAAAAGGTTTTCGACAAGTTCAAGGGTTGACTACGATGAGACTTTCTCACCCGTGGCGATGCTTAAGTCTGTCCGAATCATGTTGGCTATTGCTGCATTTCATGATTATGAAATTTGGCAAATGGATGTCAAGACTGCATTCTTGAATGGATTTCTAGAAGAAGAGTTGTATATGATGCAGCGGAAGGTTTTGTTGATCAAAGGTCTTGACAAAGTGTGCAAGCTCAACGTTCCATTTATGGACTGGTGCAAGCATCTCGGAGTTGGAATAAATGTTTTGATAGTGTGATCAAAGCATATGGTTTTATCTGAGACTTTTGGAGAAGCTTTGTATTTACAAGAAAGTGAGTGGGAGCTCTGTAGCATTTCTAGTTCTATATGTTGATGACATATTATTAATTGGAAATGATATAGAATTTCTGGATAGCATAAAGGGATATTTGAATAAAAGTTTTTCGATGAAAGACCTCGGTGAAGCTGCTTACATATTAGGCATCAAGATCTATAGAGATAGATCAAGGCGGCTTAATAGGACTTTCACAAAGCACATACCTTGACAAAATATTGAAAAAGTTCAATATGGATCGAGCAAAGAAAGGATTCTTGCACGTGCTACAAGGTGTGAAGTTGAGTCGAACTCAATGCCCGACCACATCGGAAGATAGAGAAAATGAAAAATGTTCCTATGCTTCAGCCATAGGCTCTATCATGTATGCAATCTTGTGTACCGGACACGGCGTATGCTTAGCAATAAGCTTGGCAGGAAGGTACCAAAGTAATCGAGGTGGATCCTTTGGACAGCGGTCAAGAACATCTGAAATACGAAAAGGACTAAGGATATGTTTCTCGTATATGGAGGTGACAAAGAGCTAGTCGTAAATGGTTACGTCGATGCAAGCTTTGACAGCGATCCGGACGATTCTAAATCATAAACCGGATCGTGTTTTTATTAAGCGGTGGAGCTGTAAGTTGGTGCAGTTCTAAACAAAGCATCGTGGCGGGATCTACATGTGAAGCGGAGTACATAGCTGCTTACGAAGCAACAAATGAAGGATGCGGATGAAGGAGTTCATTTCCGATCTAGGTGTCATACCTAGTGCATCGGGACCAATGAAGATCTTCTGTGACAATACTGGTGCGATTGCCTTGGCAAAGGAATCCAGATTTCACAAGAGGACCAAGCACATCAAGAGACGCTTCAATTCCATTCGGGTTCGGGACCAAGTCCAAGTGGGAGACATAGAGATTTGCAAAATACACACGGATCTGAATGTTGCAGACCCGTTGACTAAGCCTCTCTCACGAGCAAAACATGATCAGCACCAAGACTCCATGGGTGTTAGAATCATTACTATGTAATCTAGATTATTGACTCTAGTGCAAGTGGGAGACTGAAGGAAATATGCCCTAGAGGCAATAATAAAGTTATTATTTATTTCCTCACATCATGATAAATGTTTATTATTCATGCTAGAATTGTATTAACGGAAACATGATACATGTGTGAATACATAGACAAACATATAGTCACTAGTATGCCTCTACTTGACTAGCTCATTAATCAAAGATGGTCATGTTTCGACCATAGACATGTGTTGTCATTTGATTAGTGGGATCACGTCATTAGAAGAATGATGTGATTGACATGACCCATTTGTTAGCCTAGCACTTGATCGTTTAGTATCTGCTATTGCTTTCTTCATGACTTATACAAAGTTCCTGCAACTATGAGATTGTGCAACTCCGTGTACGGAAGAACACTTTGTGTGCTACCAAAGCGTCTAGCGTAAGCTGGGTGATTATAAAGGTGCTCTCTGGTGTTTCGAAGGTTCATGTTGAGTTGGCATAATTCGATATTAGGATTTGTCACTCCGATTGTCGGAGAGGTATCTCTGGGCCCTCTCGGTAATACTCATCACTTAAGCCTTGCAAGCATATAACTAATGAGTTATTTATGAGATGGCGTATTCTGAGCGAGTAAAAGACTTGCCGTGCGAGATTGGACTAGGTATTGGATACCGGCGATCAAATCTCGGGCAAGTAACATACCGATGACAAAGGGAACAAAGTATGTTGTTATGCGGTTTGACCGATAAACATCTTCGTAGAATATGTAGGAACCAATATGGGCATCAGGTCCGCTATTGGTTATTGACGAAGGCGTGTCTCGGTCATGTCTACATTGTTCTCGAACCGTAGGAGTCCTGCGCAAGGTTTCGATGGCGGTTATATTATGAGTTTATGTATTTTGATGTACGAAGGTTGTTGAGTCCGGATATGATCACGGACATGGCGAGAGTCTCGAAATGGTCGATACATAAAGATTGATATATTGGACGGATATATTTGGACACGGAAAGGTTAGGAGAAGTTTGGAGCTCGGGAGGTTACGGGAGGTATATGGGCCTTATTGGGCCCATGTAGGAGGAAGAGAGAAGGAGCAAGGGAGGCGCGCCCCAAGCCCAATCCGAATTGGGGAGGGGGCGGCCCCCTTTCCTTTCTCCTTCCCCTCTCTTCCTTCCTACTACTAGTACCACTTCCTAATACTAGTACTCCTTCCTTCCCCTCCAAATAAGATAAGGAAAGAGAAACCTACTTGGAGTAGGTTTCCCCCTCCCTATGGCGCCCCCTTGAGGCCGGCCACCTCCTCCCTCCTCCTTTATATCACGGGGTAGGGGGCACCCTAGAACACATAAGTTAATCATTGATCGTTCCTTAGCCGTGTGCGGTGCCCCCCTCCACGATATTACACCTCGATCATATTGTAGCGGTGCTTGGCGAAGCCCTGCGACGAGAGAACATCAAGATCATCCTGCGCCGTCGTCTTGTGGAACTCCCCTCGGAGCCTCTCTGGATTGGAGATCGAGGTGCGTCATCGAGCTGTCTGCGTGTCAAGAACTCGGAGGTGCGAATGCGGTGCTTGGATCGGTCGGACCGGGAGGGCGTCGACTACTTCCTCTCGTTGCGTCAGCGCTTCGCTTGGTCTGAGTGCGTAGACAACACTCTCCCCTCGTTGCTATATCATCACCATGATCTTGCATGTGCGTAGGAAATTTTTGAAATTACTACGTTCTATTCAAGTAATCCGTATACAATTCCCTTTGTCAATCGATGCGTTACTTGCCGAGATTCGATCATCGGTATCCCAATACCTCGTTCAATCTCATTACCGGCAAGTCACTTTACTCGTTCGTAATGCATGATCCGTGACCAACTACTTAGTCACATTGAGCTCATTATGATGATGCATTACGAGTGGGCCAGAGATACCTCTTCGTCATACGGAGTGATAAATCCGAGTCTCGATTCGTGTCAACCGCAGGACACTTTGGAGACACTTGTAGTCGCCTTTATAGCCACCAAGTTACATTATGACGTTTGGTACACCCAAAGCATTCCTCTCGGTATCCGGAGTTACACAATCTCATGGTCTAAGGAAATGATACTTGACATTAGAAAAGCTTGAGCAAGCGAACTACGATCTTGTGCTATGCTTAGAATTGAGTCTTGTCTATCATCATTCTCCTAATGATGTGATCCCATTATCAATGACATCCAATGTCCATACTCGAAACCATGACCATCTGTTGATCAACAAGCTAGTCGACTAGAGGCTCACTAGGGACATGTTGTGGTCCATGTATTCACACATGTATTACGGTTTCGGTCAATACAATTATAGCATGAATGATAGACAATTATCATGAACAAGGAAATATAATAATAACTTTGTCGGATTGTACTAAAGTAGGGGTACCTTAGTACCCCGAACTTGTCTGCAGGCGATCCTGACTCCCCATGGCAAGACTTGCGGACGTCAAGCAAGGCTCTCCTACTCATTACTGCCATTCAAGAACAAAGTACTAGCCAAGAACACGAAGGCCCGGCAAGAGGAACTTCTTGGGAAGGCAGCGAAGCGACATCGGAAGACTTGCGGCGCCCGCGCCCGGCAAGGCTGGCGGCAAGCAAACTTGCGGCACAGCAAACGAGGGCGGCAAGGCACTTGCAGCGGCAATTCTCACCAGACTCAGCGCGCAGTGGCGTGTCGTCGCAAGGCCATCTCAAGGAGCGCGTGGCGGCGCTCGCAGCCATGCGGAGGCGGGTGGCGGCGAAGGCTCCTGAGCGCCATCGTGGCAACGGTGGCTCACTATGATCGCCCCCTCTGCCTTTGTTGGGGGCGGCCGGGCGGGCATTAATGCCCTTGTCCCTTACGTCGGAATGGGTAGAGAACCTTTGTTGTGCACTATTGTACCAACCTGCGCTTTTACGTTTCTACCCCTCTTCCCTCGCTGCCACTGTGGGTCCCCCCCTTGGACTATAAAAGGGAGGCCCATGCGCGCGTAGAAGGAGGTTGATTCATCGACACCACAGCACCACCATATGCTTCTGCGCTCGAGCTAGTTCAATAACAGCATAAAGCAGCGGTAGGGGTGTTATCTCTCCGGAGAGCCCGAAGCTGGGTAAAGATACTGTCTCCGCGTCGCCCGACCTCGATCGCTCTGCGCGCGACCCGCTCCTTGCCGAACGAAGGGGCCACTAGTGCCCCATAGGTGCTCGAGCGCGAAGCGCCCGACATCTTTGGCGCGCCCGGTAAAGGCGCGTCGAGTCGTGAGCATTTGATCCGGTCTCCGCCGCGCTGCATCAACGTCATCGTCAACATGCCACGAAGAAGAAGCCTTGGAGGTGGCGCGCCGTCTACGCCGGTTCGCCACCATCGCCCGGAACAAGCAGGCGGCAGGATGAACGCCGGCGGAGGCGAGGCGCGCCGGTGGGTCTCGTGTCATCACGAGATCCAAAAACAAAGGCCCATAGCGTCGGCGGCGAAAACGCCGCACCCCTCCCGAGGCGCAAAGGTCAACAACGCCCGGTGCTCCTAGCACCGTACTCGCGTGGAACAAGGCCACATGGTGGAGTCGCGGGGCGCCAAGTCGTCATGCTGCGCCCGCATCTTTGGCCTTGGCGAATAAAGTCGCCCAAGCGGGGTGTGGTGCCTCCCAATCGGTTGGGAGTCAAGCACCTCCGCTCTTCGCGCCGTTCATCACCACGCCACCCAAGACAGCGGAAAGCGGCGGCGGGCCTGCTTCTAGACTTCCCTCGGCGCCGCACAAGATCGGCGGCGAGGGATGGCCATCTGAGCCTCATCGGCCGCCAGCGGTGACAAGCCCGGCGACAGGCGTCGAGGGCGGCAAAACGCCCAGCGCGGCAGCGCCAGCAGGACATTGGAAGTGCGCTTCCGTGCACTCCCAACCTCAAAGGCTGAGATCGCGGCTTCGCCGGACCAACCTTGGCGCCGACTCCACGCGTCGCCGGACCCGCGAACTTCGCGCGATCAGCGCCCGTCCTCCAAAAGCGGCAACACGAAGCCTTTCGTACCGCGCCGGCGCCGGAGAAAGCGCGGCGTCAATCGACCGGTAGCGGCTGGCCCCATTGTCGGCGCTGCATGCGCCCGGAGAACGGCGACTTGCCGTGCGCGGCAGGTTGCCCTGCGTTCACCGCGAGTTGCGGCAAGTCGATGGCCCAAAACCAATAATTTCAAGCGGGCGTGCGAAAGTATGGCGGATCCACCGTCGGAGTTCCTCGGCATCTACACCATCGCGGTGCGAGCTGCGGAGGCGCGGCGAAGATCCTCGCCAACTACTTCCCGCGGTACTCAAGCCGTCGGATCTTGGCTCATGCACTTGCGGACGGCTCCATCTCCTCATGGGCGGACTGTGCCATCGGTTTGTCGGTGCCTTCTACGGGTGGCCACAAGCCTCATGGCGGAAAGTGACCTCCACTTGCTCGTCCGGAAGGAGGAGCCCTAGCATAAGTATATCTGAAGATTCAGCCGGGTGCAGCGCAACATCGGGCGTCCACCTGCGCGGTTATTAGCGCGTTTCATCGAAGCGTGCGTAACCACGGGATGAGGAGGAGATGGCGATGTGCAAGATCGAAGATGTCGTGAGCTTTACGCTCTGGCGACAAGTGTGCCAGTGAGTGAGGAGGAGGAAAATTCCGGAGAGATTGCGGGCGAAGGATCGACAGCGAGGATGCCGCCCGGCAAGGAAGAACCGCAGGCGGAATAATAGGAAGAGAAAGCTAAGGATGTGCTAGCTGTTGAGCATTCGGCGAAGGCGGCTCAAACAAAGGCCAAGACCGGCGATTCGGTGAAGGTATATGTGATCATGGAAACAAGCGGGGCAGCTCGACAAGCGTTATTGCAAGATCCACCGCACCAAAGGCCATGACCTCCAAAACTGCAAAAAAGTAGAGCAGATGGCGGAGCTGCAGAAGCGAGAATATGGCTGGCGCGATAAGGAAACCCAGGGGAGGTGGCGGAGGATCGGCAAGAAGCTTCCGCCGGAGAGACTTAGCGGCAAGGCTAAAGCGGCAAGAGACAGAGCCTCCCAGCGGCGCGACAGAGACGAAGGTGAAGATGAAGATGAAGAGATGGAGGAAGATGAGACCGATGATCGAGGAGTTTAGAAGGTGACCGAAGTGTTGTGCATCGATGGCGGCGCCTCCTGCCGCCTCGCACCGCCAACTCAAGCGATGGGTGCGAGAAGTGAATGCATGTGGAGCCGTCCGTCGAGACGCCGCTGAGCCTCTGAAGTGGTCGGCCGCCCATCGTCTTCAACATTGAGGACCACCCTGATCGTGTCACTGCGGTCGGTGCTTGCCGATGCTGGTTTCACCAACAATCCGCAACCTCAAGGTCACGAAGATGCTAGTAGGCGGCGGGGCGGCACTGAACGATTTCCTCCGCGATGCTCAAGCTCGGATCCCGGCAATGAGCTCGAAAGCTGGGTGCCTTCGAGGAATAAATCCGGGAAGGAGCAAGCCTAAGGGAAGATCACATTGCCGGTGGCGTTTGGCGTGAACTGAACTTGGGGGTGAGAGGTCACGTTCGATGTGGCTGATATCCCTTGCCCTGGCGGGATACTCGGCGACCCTTTTCGCCAAGTTCATGGCGGCCTCTCACTATGCATACAATGTGCTCAAGATGCCGGTCCGATGAGTGTTATCTCTGTCCAAGGCGACAAGAGGATGCACTCATCTGCACCGAACAAGATCTCTGGGAAGCAGCAGCTGCGATGAAGCGCTTGAGCCACTTGCTGAAGCTCCCGGGGAAGAAGAAAGCCAAGGCCTGCAAGGATAGCTCGATCGCACTCCGGCAAGCGCACCTCCCGGTGCTGCGCTGCCGTTGAGGCGCACCATCGAGCTCCACCGGCAAGTCAAGAAGGCAAAATAACCTCATGGGAGACCAAGAAGGTGGCGCCAAGGAAGGCGGCACTGGTGGTACTTTCACCATTAGTGCCCGCTTGGATCCTAAATAGGAAGCGCGCTCGTTGCTTTCTGTGCGAATGTCGATGTGTTTGCATGGCAATCATCGACATCCCGGTGTTCGGAAATGTCGAGCACCGCCTTGCCGTCTGCCCTCTTGTGACCCGTCAAGCAAAAAGTCGGAAAGCAGCGATAGGCGTCAAGAGTTCATAGCGAAGAGATCGGGAAGTTGGGCGGCGGGCCTGGTCGAGGTGCTGCATCCAACATGGTTAGCTAACCCGGTGGTAAATCGCCAAAAGCGAGCGGGAAGTGGAGACTTTGCATCGACTTCACGATGTTAATAAAGCCTGTCCCAGGATCCATTCCCTTTGCCGCGCATCGACCGGATAGTAGATTCCACGGCGGGGATGTGATCGCTCTCATTTCTTGATGCCTACTCGAGATATCATCAGATCTTCATGGCTGAAGGGGCGAAGAAGACGCATTCATTACTCCATGTAGCGCGTCTTGTTTTATGCGGATGCCTTTCGGACTAAGAATGCTGGTTCAACATTTCTTGAGTGGTCGGTCATGCTTTTGAGCCTGGCCTGCTGAAATGTAGAAGCTTACATGGATGACATAGTGGTCAAGAGCGGGGACAAAAAACTTTGATCCAAGATTTGGGCGAGACTTTCACAAATCTGCGCAAGATCAACCTCAAGTTGAATCGAGAAGTGCGTGTTGGAGTTCCTTCGGCAAGCTTCTCGGATTCTTTAATGTCGCGAGAGAGGATTGAAGCCAATCCCGACAAGATCAAGGGCCATCGAAGCAAATAAGTGCAACTAATCCCGGGTGGTTTTGGTAATTAATAACAACATATATATCATTGAACTAATAGTTTCTTGAGAATCATTTGAGAAAGTTCGATTGATATGGGTATGGCAATGACTGAAGATGTGGACCCCTCAAAATGCTAAGGAAAGCATTGGCAAAAGCTCAAGACTCCATTTTGGTTTAGTGATCCAAGATCACATTGAGTCTATAGGAAAGCCAATACTATTAAAGGGATGAGGTTATGATAATGATCTGGTTGCTCAAAGTGCTTAGTGATCTATCTCCCAAACTATCAGCAATCTTTCATTCCAACATACACTCATAAGTAATCTCGGTCCCACCGATTCCATAAACTTCAGTCACACGAGATGAACCACCTCAGCCATATAGCCAAACCCTAGAAATTTGGATTTTCGATTCCAAACTCGGTCTCACGAAACTAGTGTTGCCAAGCTTACGTAACATACATCATCAAATCGGTGTCACCGAGATGATAAAGTCGGTCCCACCGAGATTGGCAAACCCTAG
Organism: Aegilops speltoides; assembly: GCA_021437245.1. Taxonomy (NCBI): domain Eukaryota; kingdom Viridiplantae; phylum Streptophyta; class Magnoliopsida; order Poales; family Poaceae; genus Aegilops; species Aegilops speltoides. The sequence goes on from JAHHZJ010009338.1 coordinate 14,601, forward strand.
TCTTTGGAAGAATCGGACTCACGAGATTGTATTTTTGGTCCCACGAAAATCCCAACGTTCTAAGATTTGAACTTTCGGTCTCACGAGTTGTCAACCGGTCGACCGAGATTGGTCAAATGTGTGTAGCAGTTGGATTTTGTGTGGAGGCTATAAATACCCTCCACCTCCTCTTCATTAGTGGGAGAGCCATCGAGAAAGAACTACCACTCCTACCTTACATTTACGAGAAGAAAACTACCTACCCTTGTGTTGAGATCAAGTTGCTCCCTCCCACCATATGAAACTTGATTTCTAGCCTTCCCAAGTTGCTTTCCACTCAATCCTTTCTTCCACCACAGCCAAATCGGTGAGGAGAGTTGAGTGTTGGGGAGATTATCATTTGAAGCACAAGAGCAAGGAGTTCATCATCACCAACACCATCTATTACCTTTTGGAGGTGGTGCCTCCTAGATTAGTTAGGTGTGGCTTGGGAGCCTCCGTCAAGATGTGGAGTTGAACCAAGAAGTTTGTAAGGCAAGGAGATCGCCTACTTCGTGAAGATCTACCCAGTAAGGCTAGTCCTCCGTGGGCGTATGCCATGATGGCATAGACAAGGTTGCTTCTTCGTGGACCCTTAGTGGGTGGAGCCCTCCGTGGACTCTCATGGCCGTTACCCTCCGTGGGTTGAAGTCTCCATCAGCGTGGATTGGCGATAGCACCACCTATCGGAACCACGAGAAAAAATCTCCGTGTCTCCAAATTGCGTTTGCTCTTCTCCACCTCTCTTTACTACATGTGCAATTTACTTTCCGCTGCCAATACTCTAGAATTGCATGTGTAGGGTGATACTTGACTTGATCATCATTGTGAACTTGCCAAAACTTGTCTTAATCAAAAGGCTAAATTTTTATATTGTCAAGTAGTCTAATCACCCCCCCTCTAGACATACTTTCGATCCTACAAGTGGTATCAGAGCTTTGGTCTCCATTGTATTGGTTTCCATTGCATTGGACTCCATAAGCTTGGTTTCACAACCTAGGAGAGTATGGCGTCTAGTGAGGTAATTTTAGTAGAGGTCCTTACTTTGATGGTTCAAATTTTGCTAGTTGGAAGCATAAAATGAAAATGCATATTCTTGGACATAACCACCGCATGGGGCATTATTTGTGTTGGCTTGCAAGGTGAGTTCTTGAGGAAGGAAAAGTTCGGATCGTGAAGCTACTGCGGATGAATTGCGGATGTTGCAAAACAATGCTCAAGCTTGTGACATTCTCTTCAATGCTTTGTGTCGAGGAGTTCAACAAAATCAGCCGTCTTGAGAATGCAAAGAGATTTGGGATACTTTGGTGAAATGCGAAGGTACCGAGTCCGTGAAGGAATCAAAGCTAGATGTTCTTCAAGGTCGACTTGACAAGTTCAAGATGAAGGAAGGTGAAGAATTATTTGAAATGTACTCTAGGCTTGCTCTCATCACAAATGAGATTGCCGGCTTAGGAAGCGAAGAAATGACCGACCGATTCATCATCAAGAAGATTCTCGAGCTTTGGATGGAAAGTATGACACCGTGTGCACTTTGATCCAAATGATGCCAAACTACAAGAATCTCAAGCCTACGAAGTCATTGGAAGAATTGTTGCTCATGAGATGACACTAAAAGATAAGGAAGAGCTTCACAACAAGTCAAGTGGTGCTTACAAAGCTACTAGTGATGCTCCCACAACCTCAAGTGACAAGCTAGTTTCCAATGAAGAGATAAGCCTAATGGTGAAGAACTTCAACAAATTCTACAAGAGTAGAAGCAAGGAAAGAAGCTCAAAGTCTAGATCATATGATGAAAAGAGATCTTCTAGTCGTGATCGAAGCTGCTACAATTGTGGAAGACCGGACACTACTCAAATGAGTGTTCGACTCCCCACAAGAAGAAGAATCTCCAAGAAGAAGAAGCTCAAGAGAAGAGTCACCTCGGAAAGAGAAGGAGTAGAGATGATCGTTATGAGCGAAGATCCTCTCGGAGAAGCAAGGATTAGGAGAGGAAAGACAAGTCATCAAGGAGCTACACAAGAAGAAAACATCAAGCTCATGTAGGTGAATGGGTCTCGGCTCCGACTCGACAATCACTCGAAAGAAGCTATCACTCCAACTCGAATCTGATCAAGATGAAGGTGTTGCGGTCTTGCTCTCGTATCCTCCAACTCCAACTCCTATGACTTATTTGATTCACCAAATGAGGGAATTGGAAGATGCTTCATGGCTAAAGGCCCCAAGGTATCACACCCTGAATTTATTGACTTTGATAGTGATGAGGATGACTTGCTTGGTGAAGATGAGCTTTTACATGACAAATCTAGTGAGCCTAGTAATGATGAACATGCTAGTAGTCTTTATAGTCGAGAAGAGTCGAATGACAATGCTATGAAGGAGATTGAGCGTCTAACTAAAGAACTAAACACTCTTAAGTTAGCTCATGAAACAACTCAAGAAGATCATAGAGAGCTCCTAAGATCTCATGAGAAGCTACGCGAGAAGCTCAATCTAGAGCAAGAACATGAGTTTCTAAAAGCTATCAATGGCGATCTTGAAGAAGAGTTCTTCATATCTTGCCAAGCGACTTCTCTTGTCTAATTTCTTGCCACCTATTAAAACTAAGCATGACAAGCATAAGAAAAATTCTTCATCTAGTAGTAACAATAACCATGCTAAATCAATATTGTTACTTCTAGTAATTCTCTTGATTCCACTAACAATGTTTCAAGCCAAGTTACACTTGAGCAAGAAAATAGTTTATTGAAAGGGATTATAGAAAGGTGTCTACAAGAGCCTTGCGGAAGCAAGAACTTTGAGAAATTGTTACTTAAGCAAGGAAGGCAGGAAGAATCAAGGAATTGGTTTTGGCGAAAGTTCAACGCCGAGGTGTTGAATGGGAAGAAGGTCAATATCACTCCAAAGTTTGTTTCTCAAAAGGAGAAGTATGATCCTACTTCTTCCAATGTGGAACAAGCTCAAGATGACCTTCCACCACAAGACCACAAGCTAAAAGGCAAGGACAAGCTTCAAGAGGAGATTGATGCATTTATTGAAGCACCTAAAGCCATGGTCAAGTGGGTTCCCAAGGAAGCGTCAAGTTCTACTTCGTCAAGCTCAACTACTACCCCAAGGATTCCCATCAAGATGATGTGGATCGAAGAAGAAGAACTAGAGAGTTCTTGAGGTGACTCGCCAACATACTTCACTCACATTCATTTTGGCAAGAACTTGTGCAATCAACTTCCACATCTTGCACTAGTTCATGGAGTCACAAACCCTCTTGTTGGTAAGTCAAGGGACAAGGTAATCATTGCTTTCATGGACATCATCTATTGTGTACTTCAATCTATGTCCATGGATATCCTTGTTTGTTCCTTGTGGGACTAACCCATGTAGGTATTGAAAGTGCCGAATCAAAGGATTGCTCCCAACTCTTGATGATCTTCATCAACATTGAGCATCCACATCTTCAACATCTACATGAAGTCTTCTCGACAACCCAAGGTTAGTTTGACCCTTTAAAGGGGTTCTCACATCAAGGGAGCTTTGCTCTAAAGAATTGAGCTAAAGCATCTTCAAATGATGTGAACACATTAATGCTTTATGTAAAAGTGGTAACCCCACTTGTGCTTAAGCGATGAGTATGACCTATGATCAAATGTTCTCATTTGACTCCTAAATCAATATACTCATATATAGATGACCTAGTCATCGACAAATTGTGTGATAGTAGCTAGTGTTTTGTTTGTGCATGTTTGACACATATTTCATTTGCTATCTTATTGTGTGAGCATGTTGGATGCATGATTTTATCCATTCGAGGACATCCATTTGTTGCTTTGGTCTTTTGGATTTTTTTTGACCAAATGGATGGACAAGAATGCCTAAGTTCCTCCTAGCTATCTATGCTTTCTTGTCTCAAACTCTATTCATGCTTATATCACAAACTTTGAACAAGTCTTTTTCGGACCCACGGTGAGGAGCACTTTCGGAGCCACCGATCCGTCAAAGCTTAACTTCCAAAACCTTCTAAGTATTTTCGGTCAGACCAACCCACTCAAATCGGACGGACCGAAAGCACTTGGATTGATCTAGGTTTTCACCTCGGTGAAACCGAGTTACAAATTCGGCGTGACGAAGTGTGTAGCTGCTTGCGATTAACCATCTCGGTGCCACGAGTTTTACAACTTCGGTCCCACCGACTGACTAAAAGGTATATATATACGAGGGCAGCGTAGCGTTGATTCTTTCTTCAAAGCGCCTCGCCCCAAACCCTTCTTTGCCGTCGCCGTGGTCTCCGGATCGTCTCCGTCGTCGCTGTGCGCCCTCGCCCGCGAGTCTCCGTCGCCGTCAGCGGTCATTCTCTCCGCGCCGTTGCCGCCGTGAAAACTCCACCAAGTTAGGGTGAGTTTGATCCCTCTCGTCTTCAACCTCCGATTCAATGCGATTGGTTTGCCTAGCTTCTTGCCACGTTTGAGATCTTCCTATCCAGCAGATTAGTTCTTAGAAGCGAAATTGAGTAAAAGTTTTAGGGTTAGGTTTCCGCGAACACATCTCGGTGAGACCGATTCTACATTCTCGGTATGACCGATTTGGCCTCTGGCCATTACCTTTGCACTTTTCGGTCCAACGAGTTGTGCAAATCGGTGTGACGAAATGAGGATTTAGTGAAACCCTAGTGTTCTCGGCTAGGCCGAAACCCATTTCGGTCCAACGAAAGTGGTGTGAATGGTTACTGTTTGAACACTTGGATTCACGAATTTTAGACTCGATCGACGAAATGCATTCTGTGAAAACCTAAAACTGAAATTTGAACTCATTTTTTTGCAAAATCTTCTGCGGTTTGTGATAACTCTTCTATTACGCCTATACCTAATCTATTCACGGGTTGTCGGCCATATCGGATGCGGTGACAGCGAGCAGTCTGAATCACCAATTGCTGAGATTCGAGGCGGGCACTAGTCACGAGGCGGCAGCTTTTACGATGATGGTGAGAGGAGCACACCAAGTGGTTTGCCTCCTGCTGCCACGGGGCGAGGAAGAAGAAAATACGATGAAGAAGATTACGATTTCATTCTTTGAGAAGAGATCTCATCTAAGCCTAAGAGGAAAGTGGTTGCCAAAAGAGCATCAAGGCGACAAACCAAGAAAGGCACCGATAAAGTGAAGAAGTCCACTGTTGCTAAGAAGCTGAGCATGGAAGAAGAAACTTCGAGCAAGGTGAAGAAAACTTCCAAGAGGAAGAAATTGTGCATGATGAAGCGGTGATGATGATTACGATGAGAAGCACCCAGCCTCCTCGAAGCCTAAGTTGATGGGTGATGCCATCGAGGCAGGAGCACCTTCAAAGTCTAAGCCATCTGCTCCGGCAAAGGCAGCTCAAGCCAAGCCTTTGCCAAGCCCAAAAGCTGTGAGAAACATTCTGCTTGAGAGAAGAAGAAAGACAATGTGCCACCGGTGAGTCGGATGATGAGGCACTGTATTCTTGAAACTCCGTCGAAATTGCCAATTCACAATGATGCTCATCCTCGAGCTGAAAACATGAAGGAAAGAAAGGATAAAGGTCTCGGGCTATGGAGACAAGCTGATCCATATCTTTGTGAGGAGAAGGACTGCTGTTGACCCAGGTTCCACACGAAGCGACAAGATTTCTATGAGGCTGTGCTTATGGACAAGAAGCCCATTATTCTTGACACTCGCTATGTTATTTGGGCATACATTGTGATGAAAACACAGAGACTACTTTCCACATGTGCATGAGAGCTTTCTTGCATGTGGTGTTGCTGATTTCGTTGGTCGAAGTTGTGATTGGAATGATGAGATGATCATGCAATTCTATGCCTGACTCATTTCTATCCGGATGGCGAGGATTGTATGGATGGTGAAGGTCGAGATTCTCTTCAATTTGTTGAAGAATGGGCAGCCTTGCTGAATGCTCGAGTGTCAAGAGAAGATGATGTTGATGTCTATGGAATTCCCAAGAAAAACCATGAGTCTATGAAGAACATGTACAATGAGGTACCGACTAAGGATGTAGAGATATGGAAGCTCGGCTCGGTGTATCATCTCGAGCAGGTCTCCCTACCACGAACACAATTACGAGGCATACCTTGATGCCCAAGTGCAGAGATCATCGCATGATAAGAGGCTATTCTATCAACATGCTGCATATACTAGATCGAAGGCACCTTTCAAGGTGATGGACACGATAGTTGAGACTATCAAGAGGGCTGCAGACAGACGAGAAGAGGTCATGTGGATTTGCCCGCACATTCGGATGCTTATCAATGCCAAGTTTGTACGGGCACCTACTTGTTGGATAGACCACACTTGCCCTTTGCAGCTGAGCATGAGGACAATGAAGTTGTGATGGTGAGGATGATCCACGTCTGTTGAAGGTCAAGCAAAGTCTGAAGCTGCCAAACAAGCTAAAGCTGAGAAGGAAGCGGCGGCGGCAGCTAAACCAAGAGTGTTGGAGAGCAGCTCCTTGAAGCTACCGGAGGATTGAACAACGCTTTGGCCAGCATAGTGCGATCTCGGGAGAGTCTTGAGAGGATAGTTGAAGACAAGTTCCATGCTCTGGATGTCAAAGTGGTGAAGTGCAAGTCCTTGTCAACAAGCTTGAGGCGGATATCGAGGAAGCCAAGAGGAGAAGGAAGAGCTCATGCGTGAGATGCAGGATGACCTAGTCGGGATGATTATGAACAGCTGCTCCGGTTCCCACAAGACCCAGATCATTTGCTATTCGATGGCAGACACGGGACTACTGACCTCGGCACCTCCACAGCTCCATCGGTTCGGCTCCGGCTCGGTGACCACTCCTCCGGCTCCACAGACATCGGTGAAGCCTTTGCGGATGCAGCTATCTCAACTCCATCAACCCAGAGGCAGGGCCGCATGGCGTGAGTCCCTAGTGGCGTTTAGCTCTATACCTTCGAACTTTTGGTAACTTGTTGCCAAAGGGGAAAGTGTATAGATCATAGGACTTCGAGAGAGAGTGCTCGCTTTTGCTCTTTCGTTTCATTTGCGGTCTTTTGAGATACTTTTGAGTTTTTGAGACATTCCGTGTGTTTGATACTCGTTTGCTCTACTTTGATGAGTGCTTGATCATACTATGCCTTAATGTGTGCTTAATGCTTATCATATGCTATTCATATCTTGTATGATCATTTACTCATGTCTTGGTGATTGGGTGCATGCTATTCATTCTTATCATTTTGTGCGCTCCACCAAGATGTATGTGACATGGAAGAGTGACCCATGATCCTAATCGATTGTGCATTTGCATTCAAGCATAAATCTTAAATAATGCACAAATTTAGGGGAGCTCTTGCTTATCACATACTTCTCAAAGCGACGATATTATTCATTGATTATATCATTTGTGAAGCTTTGATCTATATGTTGTCATCAATTACCAAAAGGGGAGATTGAAAGTGCAACTAATCCCGGGTGGTTTTGGTAATTAATAACAACATATATATCATTGAACTAATAGTTTCTTGAGAATCATTTGAGAAAGTTCGATTGATATGGGTATGGCAATGACTGAAGATGTGGACCCCTCAAAATGCTAAGGAAAGCATTGGCAAAAGCTCAAGACTCCATTTTTGGTTTAGTGATCCAAGATCACATTGAGTCTATAGGAAAGCCAATACTATTAAAGGGATGAGGTTATGATAATGATCTGGTTGCTCAAAGTGCTTAGTGATCTATCTCCCAAACTATCAGCAATCTTTCATTCCAACATACACTCATAAGTAATCTCGGTCCCACCGATTCCATAAACTTCAGTCACAGAGATGAACCACCTCGACCATATAGCCAAACCCTAGAAATTTGGATTTTCGATTCCAAACTCGGTCTCACGAAACTAGTGTTGCCAAGCTTACGTAACATACATCATCAAATCGGTGTCACCGAGATGATAAAATCGGTCCCACCGAGATTGGCAAACCCTAGTCTTTGGAAGAATCGGACTCACGAGATTGTATTTTCGGTCCCACGAAAATCCCAACGTTCTAAGATTTGAACTTTCGGTCTCACCGAGTTGTCAACCGGTCGACCGAGATTGGTCAAATGTGTGTAGCAGTTGGATTTTGTGTGGAGGCTATAAATACCCTCCACCTCCTCTTCATTAGTGGAAGAGCCATCGAAAGAACTACCACTCCTACCTTACATTTACGAGAAGAAAACTACCTACCCTTGTGTTGAGATCAAGTTGCTCCACTCCCACCATATGAAACTTGATTTCTAGCCTTCCCAAGTTGCTTTCCACTCAATCCTTTCTTCCACCACAGCCAAATCGGTGAGGAGAGTTGAGTGTTGGGGAGATTATCATTTGAAGCACAAGAGCAAGGAGTTCATCATCACCAACACCATCTATTACCTTTTGGAGGTGGTGCCTCCTAGATTAGTTAGGTGTGGCTTGGGAGCCTCCGTCAAGATGTGGAGTTGAACCAAGAAGTTTGTAAGGGCAAGGAGATCGCCTACTTCGTGAAGATCTACCCGAGTAAGGCTAGTCCTCCGTGGGCGTATGCCATGATGGCATAGACAAGGTTGCTTCTTCGTGGACCCTTAGTGGGTGGAGCCCTCCGTGGACTCTCATGGCCGTTACCCTCAGTGGGTTGAAGTCTCCATCAGCGTGGATTGGCGATAGCACCACCTATCGGAACCACGAGAAAAATCTCCGTGTCTCCAAATTGCGTTTGCTCTTCTCCACCTCTCTTTACTACATGTGCAATTTACTTTCCGCTGCCAATACTCTAGAATTGCATGTGTAGGGTGATACTTGACTTGATCATCATTGTGAACTTGCCAAAAACTTGTCTTAATCAAAAGGCTAAATTTTATATTGTCAAGTAGTCTAATCACCCCCCTCTAGACATACTTTCGATCCTTTGTCGGCGCCTAAGCCACAAGAGAGATTCTTTGCTATATCTGGCGGCAACTAATCAAGTGGTTAACTTAACTGCGTTAGTGGCGGAGAGAGAAGCGAATGCGAGCCGGCTTGACGCGGCAAGCAAATCCAGCGACAAGCGAGGGCTTTCGGCGAGGCTCTGGCCGATAAGCCCCAATCCGGCAAGTTACGGTTCCGGCAAGAATGCGCTGCGCAGCTACAAGAAAGAAAAGCGAAGAAGATGGTGCAGCGTCCGGTTTACTTTGTCGGTTCCCTTCTCGAGAGGCTAGATCAAAGTACTCAGGTGTGCGAAGTTGCTTTTGGCCTCCTCATGGCCTCGAGAAGCTGCACCATTCCTTTCAAGCACATGAGATCCGAGTGGTCACTCGCTTTCCTTGAAGAGGATATTGCGAGAATCCGAAGCGGCAGGCGGGATCGTCGAGATAGGCGCTGGAATTATCAAGCTTGACCTCAAGTTTGAAAGTACTTCAACCATTGAGCGAGCATTGGCAGAATTTATAGCAGAATGGGCGCTAACACCCGATGAAGAAACTCCGGAGGCGTCCCGTCAAAAAGCGGAACAAAGAATGGATCATGTACTTTGATGGTGCCTTCTCGCTGCAAAGCGCGGCAGGCGTGCTACTTGTCGCACCCACGGAGAACACCTCAAGTACATGGTCGGATGCACTTTCCCAAGGGCAAGCAACCAACAATCTGCGAGAATCTGAGGGCTTGCTTGCGGACTCGAGGATCATGGCGAGAACTTGGGGTCGGGAAGCTCATTGTGAGGGTGACTCACAGCTTGTCGTCCGCCAAGTTAACAAAGATTATCGAGTCCGTTGATGGCAGCGTATGTTGATGAAGTGAGGAAGCTAGAAGAGCATTTTGGCGGCTGCTGCAAATGGAACACGTTCAAGAGCTCGAGAATGACATTGCGGATAGCTTTGTCAAAATCGCCGCCTCAAATTGCACAATGGAACCAGGAGATTTTGTGCTCAAACTAACTCAACCGTCCGTGACACCATCAAGCTGGACAAAGCAAGAAAAAGAAAGTTGGTTACCGGCGACCACTTTTGGCGAGCTTCGAAGCCGCCGCCAAGAAGGTCCCAGAATCAACACGAAAGTCTTGAGGCGATCTGCTCCGACAAGCCCGAGGCCTGTTCGTTGAGGTAGCGCTCCCGGACAAATTGTGTCGGCACGCTTGCGAGAGCATCACGTTCGGCGGATCGGATCCTTGCCGTGGGCGGATGTTCCCATAGCGAGTTTGCGCCTTTAGTCCTTGTCGTCGAGCCTCGGGCTCCGAGCATGAAGCAACAGATCGTCCATTACCTTCAAGCGGGGAACTTCGAGGAACAAGAAGAAGCGAGAGAAGTAGCCGGCAATCGGTATGTACCAGTTTGTCGATGACACCTTTGTATAGAAGAAGATTTAGCGGAGTGAAATTAAAGTGCATTTCCGGGAAGATGGGCGGCAGCTGTTGGCGGAGATACATGGAGGCATATGTAATTGACACATTGGCGCAAGGGCACTTAAGCAAGGCTTTCGGCAAGGCTTCTTCGGCCGACGACCCTCGAGGATGCAAGCTAGCAAGTAACCAAGTGTGAAGAATGCAGTTCCACTCCAAACAAATTCACCAACCAGCTCAAGCTCTCCAAACAATCCCTTTATCCTGGCCATTTTGATGCAGGGGGCTCGACATCCTCGGCCCTTTTCCCGAGTGTCGGGGCTTTGAGTACTTATGCGTTGCAATCGAGAAGTTCACAAAGTGGCGGAAGTAGAACGGTGAGGAAGGTGGTGCCAGTCGGCGATCAAGTTCTTGAGTCAATTGTTTGCGTTTGGAATCCCCAGCAGGATCATCACCGACAATGGCACACAATTCACGAGCCACACCTTCATGCGATCGCCGAGATCTTGGCACCAAGATTTGCTTTGCTTCGTTGCTCACCGAGAAGCAGCGGTCAAGCGAGAAGGCGGCAGCTGAAGTCTCTTGTGAGACTCAAGACCAGAACTTCGATAGGCTGCACAAGTCGCGGAAGAAATTGGATCGAGCAGCTGCGGTGGTTCTTTGGTCGATCGGGGCGGCGTAAATCGAGCCACCTGCGGACACCCTTCTTTGTCGTCTACGGGCGAGGCGATTCTCCCCACAGAACTTCGTATCACGGGTCACCGAGTGCTCGCTTATGATGAGCTTGAGCAAGAGCAGCTGAGGAGCGAGATAGCCGCGCTGCTCCTTGAGGAGGATCGTCTTGAGGCTCTGTGCGAGCTGCTCGTTACCAGACAAGCTTTGCGCCGCTATCACTGCCCGCAAAGTTAACGCGGAAGCTTGAGGAAGGCGACCTTGTTCTTGGCGGGTTTAATCCGCCAGAATTCAAACAAGTTGGCCTTGAAGTGGGAAGGCCCTTACGGGTGAAAGCGAGTCACTAGGCCAGGCGCTGTCATGAGACCGAGGATGGCGTTCGGTGAGCAACTCTTGGAACATAGAACATCTTCATAAGTTTACCCATAAAGCGCGATTCGGACCATTCCGGCAACCACTTTCTTTATTACAAGCATTGCGGTATCGCATGTAACCCTTTGTACAAAGCGGGCGCAGCCCCGTGCGTAAATAAAGTTCGCGTGCCGCACATCTTGTCAAATTTAATGCATTATCTTCATTTTTGCATCATATCGACACTCTGTGCAGCACGCCCGATAAGCAATAGCGAACCTTAAGGTTCCATCGATTATTTTCTCTTCTTTCTTCTCATAGGCGGAAGATTCCTCCGCCCACAAGTTCACCGGAAGGGAAGGTAGAAGTATGGGCGGCTGACGTTCAAGGATCTAGCCTTGCGGGACACGAGAAGGCAGAAAAGCTAAGTAGCCAAGATTGAACCTAGTCAATTTTAAAATTCTCAAGTTATTTCCCTTGGGCGTTCGTGCCTGTATGGAAAACACTGTGCGCGGAGGAATCGACTTCGCGACCAAGTTGCACCCTTGCGTTGTTCTGAGCCGCTCAGCAGTGCGAGTGGACTGCTGGTCCGGGTCGACAAGATTTCTTCTTGGGCAGCATCACCACAGGCTGCTTGATGTTCGCACTCAGCAAGTGTGCTCGGCAAGCAAGGTCCCTCAGCGTGGGGTAAAAAGCATACAAGGGATGCAGCGAGAATAAAGGGAGTAAGCGCGACAAGCGGTATCCATAATTAAGTTATATTACAAGAATGTCTTATTATGGGCTAGCTGAAATTGTTCCCATAATTAAAATGGCAGCAACAAGAAAGGGGAGAAGAGGAGTAGCCTAATCCCGCGCCCATCATCGAGCCTCGACCTCGTTCACTTTATCCCACGATGGAGTGCGGCGATGGCCTTGAGATCCTCAACATCAGCACCCTCCGGCAGCTTCTTGGTGACAGGGAGAGGTCGGCGCCGGGTTGCGGAAAGGACCTTCACCAACACCTTCTCCGGGACCCGGTAGCAGACGGCGCGCGACTCGTGACCAACTACTTGGGATCCTTTCCGGAGCTGCCGTGCACCGTCACCCGTCCTTGAAGAAAAGTGTGAGCTTGGCGCTAGGCTGGACATTAACCACGTGGAATACCGAAGCTGTCAAGTCCAGCTCCGTCGACTCCTCATCAATGAGTCTGGCGATGTTGGCGAGGCCTTTCGTCGAGCTCCACCGTGGTTTTGAGGGTGTTCGAGCCTCGGCGGCCCTCGTCAATAGCTCCTCATTGTCCTTGAGTCTTTCCTCGGGGTATCTTCTCGTTTCTTGGCGGCGTCGGCGTCTCCGTCAAGGTGGCGATTCGATTCGAGATCGGCGCTTTCGAGTCCTTGGCAGCGTTCAGCTCTTTGATCTTCTCGGAGAGTTGGGCTTGCAGATCGCCGTGGTAGCGCGCATCCTTCTCACGATCGCTATTTGGAGTCGTCAAGCTCCTCGTTCTTCCTCGTCGCGTCCGCCTCCAGCAGCGTCACTTTTCCTCCAACTCCTTCTTGGCGGCCTCGGTGATGTGGCGGCGTCTTCGCTTCCTTGAGTGCCCGTAAGTGGCTGTTCCCGGCCGCGAGCTCCTCGTCGTGGCTGTCAAGGGCGCCTTCCTTTGTATTAGCTTCGCCGTCCGCTTGGACACCTCCTCGGCGGCAAGCCTCTGCTGCTCTTGGCTTGACCTTCTCGGGATGAACGCCTTCTTAACGCCGTCGAGCTCGCCCTCTCCTCGGCAATGGACGGAGGGCCTCCAGTTCTTGCTCTTGAGCTCTTGCGCATGCTTCTCTATATCAGCTCCTGCACCTGCAGTGGCGCTTCCGGGACTCAAGCCGCTGGCGAAGCGCGGTAGAAGTGACACCAGCCTCGGGCATTTTGCTCCTCCTCGGACTTCGCCGCTCTGCTGCCCGGCTTGTCGACTCTGACAGCAGCCCAATGAAGGCAAAGTATTTCCCGTCAAACTCCTCTCCTTGACGGTGCCACTGGAACTTCGATGCCGGGGAGTTTGTCTCTACGCCCTCGCCGGCTTTCAAATATCGCCGGTGGGGCTCCTCGAAGCCTGGCTGCGTCGCCAGCGGAGGTCGGCGGTCGGTCGCGGCACCTTGCGCTCCTGCATCCGCGGATCGCCAGTGCAGTCACGGACCCTCGCGGCCCCCTGTGCTAGCGGCGGCCCGTGCCCCGTCCTGCCAGGCTCCTCGCGCCAGTCCCTCCCTCGGCAGCGGCGGCGTCCCAGTGTTACTCGGCCGCCCTCCTCGCCCGGCAGCCTCGGCTTCCATCGGGTCTCAAGGAGAGGATCTGGCAGCGAGGAAAAAGAGATAGTCGAGCAAATGCCGAAGAAGGAAAAGGGAGATCAGCGAGATCAAGGAAAAGTTCCCAACAAGGAGGCTCACCGTGGCTTGGTTACGTGGTCACGGGCTCCACCACCGAGGGCTCGCCCGGCCCCACCTCTTGCAGGGGACCCTTTCCTTGTCGGGAGGCGGCTCCCACGCTTGGGAGTCGGCCCTCGGTGGCGTGGTCGAGGCCGATGACACCTCATCATCGACCTCCGGCTGCTCTGGTGGGCCCGCTCTTCTCCTGTGTACAAAAGAGCCGATGATCAAGATATTGGCAAAAGAAGAAGCGACCCTGGCGCGCCCTGACGGGGAGTGGGTTGAAGCACTCATCTTTGGGGGCTGTCTTTGGGAGCTACTGCGGGGAGAAGGGACGGGTCCGTCAAGATGGTCTCAGGCGTATCTCCTGCTACCCGCGGCGAGGATCGTCTTGATGTTGACCACGGGGACCTTGGCCCTCTTCGCGCTCTCTCCGCCAAAGTCTGAGTGCGAGGCGAGGAGTTTGGAGAAAAAGCAGATTAGATACAAGACAAGCAATAATAAAGATCGAGAGAAGGATAAGCAGTGCGGTCGAAGAAAGCCTTACTCCCCTCCTCCTCCTCCTAAATGTCGTCGCCGGAGCTCAGCGCGGAGAGGTGAACTCAGTACCCTCTCGGCACGGCGTGGTGGAGGTGGGCTCCCCTCGGCGCGTGCGAGGCTACTGGCAGGAGTTAGGCGTGGCGGCCGGGAAGACCCGCCTCGGTTGCGGCGCGGCAGGATCCGCCAGCGGCTCACGGTACTGCAGCGGTAGAGCGTGTCCTGGCGCGCGCGGCTGCTGGCGGCGGCTGTTCCTCCGCCATTTCGCCGACCAGCGGGCGCCTTCTCGGGCGGAGGTGGGGCTGCGCTGTGGGCTCCGCTGCGGCGGAGTCGCCCGAAGCGGCTGGCCTTCGCGCCCTTAGCGGACTCGCCCGTTCGGCATCGACCTCCCCGCCGCCGCCTTCCCGGCTAAGCGCTTCCGGGCGGCAAGGCTTGCCGCCTTCGGCGGCGTCTGCCTCCGCCGGCGTGAATCCAAACTTCGCCCGCGCGGCCTTCTCGCCGCCTCTTCGGCCCGGCTAGCAATATCGCTAGCTCTTGGCGGTGGTAAGCGCGGGTGAGTTTACGCTCGCCGAGTTGACTGCCAACTCCGACAAGTAAATCAAAAATTGTTGCCACGACCTCGGCGTGAGCTCTATCCGATTCGCATTTATCCCATCGTGTCACACTCTGGCATCATCGCTATCAGATCGTCGCGCTGGAATTGTTGCACAAGGGGCGACACCTGCATGGCTGGAACCATTACGGATGATTGGGATCATGCTTGAACATCTCCCTCGACATCGCGCCAAGCTCCATGACCGTGAAGTTGAAGTTGAGGCGGCGCAGCCTCATGAAATCTGCGGGCGGCTGAACGCCGGGCAGGCCGCCCCTCGCTTGCGAGAGGCGTCTGGCGACGAAGGAAATCCGCGCCAACCGCCCCGTGGTGAGTCCGGCATGCTGAGCGGAGGATTCGGGTGGTGGCGATCGTCGGCTTGGCATCGTCCGGCAGCAGGCGCTCGATCGTTGCAGCGCACCACGAGTCTTGCGCCTTCGGTGAGCGGCGGCGGGTTGTCGTCACAGATCAACACCACTCCGCCCTCCACTCGTCCCACTTGCTGCGGAGTTAGCGCGACAAGTACACTTCCTTCATACCCATCCGGGAGGTCGAGGCGATTCCGCTGACCGGCGGCTCCCCTTTTTCGGCCGTGGGGAAGTAGTGGCGGAAGAGGGCCACATTGGGGAGGATACCGGCGAAGTTCTCGCGAAGATGTGCGAAAACCGCCATTGTCGAGCGGCGTTGGGGGTGAAGTCAGCAGATGAAACCCGTAGGTGTTCATGATGTCGCCAAAAGAAATCGGAAAAAGGTGGGCGAGCCCTTGAGAAGAGAAAGGAAGAAGTAGTACCCTACAGGGCACTTCCCGATTTGGAAACCTCGCGGAGATCACCGGCGTCTTGCGGATGCGCCGCGTTCCGTCGACGAAGAGGTAAAACTCCGCCCATGGCGCCTCGAATGCTTCGGGGAAAAAGCACCTTCTTGGCGCCTCGAGCTCAGCGCCTCGGCGATTCGCGGCCTTCGCAGCCTCGCGGCCGCCGTAGCCTTCCGGCTTTGGAGCCATGACAGGGAGGCGAGCAGCGGCGGCGACGGCGGCGGGCGCTGTCTTCCTCTCGATCAAGAGGCGAGAGCAGCGGAGCTTTGGAGGAAGGCTGCAAGTGGCGGAAGTGAAACGGCCCGTTCCCTCTGCTTAAGCAGGGGATCTGAGCGTTCGCATTTCACTGGAATTTAGTATTGACCACGTTCTCTCCCACGGCGCCGCTTGTCGTAGCGTGCCATTGCGAGGGGCGGTGGTATGAGCCCGTTCTTGTCTTGCGGACCCGAGCCCCAGCGTGCCCGTGCCTTATTTTGGGCCTTATGGCCTTCAACACCGTGTATGGCCCAGGCCGGGGCTCTGTCGGTGTACTAAAGTAGGGGTACCTTAGTGCCCCGAACTTGTCTGCAGGCGATCCACAGCTCCCCATGGCAAGACTTGCGGACGTCGGCAAGGCTCTCCACCACTCATTACTGCCATTCAAGAACAAAGTACTAGCCAAGAACACGAAGGCCCGGCAGAAGAACTTGCCGGGAAGGCCAACGAGCGACATCGGAAGACTTGCCCATGGCGCCCAGCGCGCCCGGCAAGGCAGCGACCAACAAACTTGCGGCCAGCAAAAAACAGGGCGCGACAAGGCACTTGCCGTGGCAAACCTACCACCAGACTCCAGCGCACCCGGTGGCGTGTCGTCGCAAAGGCCATCCCAAGGAGCACGTGGCGGCGCTACGCAGCCATGCGGAGGCGGTGTGTAGGATCGAAAGTATGTCTAGAGGGGTGATTAGACTACTTGACAATATAAAAATTCAGCCTTTTGATAAAGACAAGTTTTGGCAGATTCACAGTTATGATCAAGTCAAGCATCACCCTACATGCAATTCTAGAGTATAGGCAGCGGAAAGTAAATTGCACATGTAGTAAAGAGGTGGAGAAAGAGCAAGCGCAATTTGGAACACGGAGATTTTTCTCGTGGTTCCGATAGGTGATGCTATCGTCAATCACGTTGATGGAGACTTCAACCCACGGAGGTAGCAGCTGCGAGAGTCCACGGAGGCTCCACCCACGAAGGGTCCACGAAGAAGCAACCTTGTCTATGCCATCATGGCCTCGCCCACGGAGGCTAGCCTTACTCGGGGTAGATCTTCACAGTAAGCGATCTCCTTGCCCTTACAAACTTCTTGGTTCAACTCCACATCTCGTGGAGGCTCCCCAGCGACACCTAACCAATCTAGGAGGCACCACCCTCCAAAAGGTAATAGATGGTGTTGATGATGATGAACTCCTTGCTCTTGTGCTTCAAATGATAATCTCCCCAACACTCAACTCTCCTCACTGATTTGGCTGTGTTGGAAGAAAGGATTGAGTGGAAAGCAACTTGGGAAGGCTAGAGATCAAGCTTCATATGGTGGGAGTGGAGCAACTTGATCTCAACACAAGGTTAGGTAGTTTTCTTCTCAGAAATGTAAGGTAGGAGTGGTAGTTCTTTCTGATGGCTCTCTCCACGAATGAAGAGGGGGTGGAGGGGTATTTATAGCCTCCACACAAAATCCAACCGTTACACACATTTGACCAATCTCGGTCGGACGAAGTTGACAACTCGGTGAGACCGAAAGTTCAAATCATGTGAGCGTTGGGATTTTCAGTGGGACCAAAATACAATCTCGGTGAGTCTGATTCGTCCAAGACATGAGCTTGCCAATCTCGGTGGGACCGACTTCATCATCTCGGTGACACCGATTTGATAACGAAGATTCTGAAGCTTGGCAACTCAAGTTTGGTGAGACCGAGTTGAATCGGAAAATCCGAGATTTCTAGGGTTTGGCTATATGGCTGAGGTGGTTCATCTCGGTGTGGTGAGTTTAGGAAATCGGTGGGACCGAGATTACTTATGAGTGTATATTGCGGTGAGAGTTCTTGATAGTTTAGGAGATGTATCACTAAGAACTTTGAGCAACGGATCATTATCATAACCTCATCCCTTTTAATAGTATTGGCTTTCCTATGGACTCAATGTGATCTTGGATCACTAAACCAAAAATGGAGTCTTGTTTTGGAGGTGGTGCCTCCTAGATTAGTTAGGTGTAAACTTGGGAGCCTCCGTCAAGATGTGGAGTTGAACCAAGAAGTTTGTAAGGGCAAGGAGATCGCCTACTTCGTGAGATCTACCCGAGTAAGGCTAGTCCTCCGTGGGCGTGCCATGATGGCATAGACAAGGTTGCTTCTTTATGGACCCTTCATGGGTGGAGCCCTCCGTGGACTCTACATGGCCGTTACCCTCAGTGGGTTGAAGTCTCCATCAGCGTGGATTGGCGATAGCACCACCTATCGGAACCGAAAAAAATCTCCATGTCTCCAAATTGCGTTTGCTCTTCTCCACCTCTCTTTACTACATGTGCAATTTACTTTCGCTGCCAATACTCTAGAATTGCATGTGTAGGGTGATACTTGACTTGATCATCATTGTGAACTTGCCAAAAACTTGTCTTAATCAAAAGGCTAAACTTTATATTGTCAAGTAGTCTAATCACCCCCCTCTAGACATACTTTCGATCCTCACAGTTTTCAAAATCTTGAAAAGGCAGGCCCGATAAATGGACTCCAGGCGGAGGCTGCCTTTGCACCCAGTCTTGAAGAAATGTTGTCCTCACTCCAACACTTATCGGCGCCCTAAGCCACAAGAGAAGTTCTTGCTATAAAGCGGCTGACTAATCAAGTAGTTAACCTTCCGTTGAGTGGCGGAGAGAGAGAGAATGGCCCGGCCTTGGCAGCAAACAAATCCAGCGACAAGCGGGGGCTTTCGGCGGGAGCTCTCGGCCCGTCGCTAATCCGGCAGATTGGTTCCGGCAGAATGCGCCTCTTGCCTTCTAAGAAAAAGCGAAGAGAGAAGAAGATAGTGCGGCGTCAGGTTTACTTTGTCAGTTTCCCTTCTCTGAGGGCTAGATCAAAATTACTTTCGAGTGTCTTGAGAAGTTGCTTTTAAGCCTCCTCTGCATACCAGCCTCGAGAAGCTGCACCATTCTTTTCAAGCACATGAGATCACAGTGGTCTCGCTTTCGCTGAAGAGGATACGAGAATCCAGGAAGCGGGATCCGTCGAATGGGCGCTGGAATTATCAAGCTTGACCTCAAGTTTGAAAATGCTTCAACCATTGAGCGAGCATTGGCAGAATTATAGCAGAATGGGCGCCAACACCGATGAAGAAACTCCGGAGGAGCGTCCCGTCAAAGCGGACAAAAGAATGGATCATGTACTTTGATGGTGCCTTCTCGTTTGCAAAGCGCCCGGTAGGCGTACTACTTATCGCACCGGAGAACACCTCAAGTACATGGTCGGATCTTTTCCCAGGAGCAAGCAACCAACAATCTGCAGAATCCGAGGGCTTGCTTGCGGACTCGAGATCATGGCCGAACTTGGGTGGGAAGCTCATTATGAGGGTGACTCCGACTTGTCCGCAAGTTAACAAAGATTATCGAGTCCGTTGATGGCAGCGTGTTGATGAAGTGAGGAAGCTAGAAGAGCATTTTGGCCTGCCAAATGGAACCGTTCAGAGCTCAGAATGACATTGCGGATAACTTTGTCAAAAATGCGCCTCAAATGCACATGGAACCGAGTTTTTTGCTCAAACTAACTCAGCGTCCGTGACACCATCAATGGACAAAGCAAGAAAAAAAGTTGGTTACGGCGACCACTTTTGTGAGCTTCCCGAAGCCGCCGCCAAGAAGGTCCCAGAATCAACACGAAAGTGCGAGGAAGCGATCTGCTCAAACAAGCCCAAGTGTTCGTTTAAGGCGAAGCGCTCCCGACAAGCTGTGTCGGCAACGCGAGGGAGCATCACGTTGGCGGATCGGATCCTTGCCGTAGGCGGATGTTCCCCATAGCAGGATGCGCCTTTAGTCCTTGCCGTTGACCTCGAGGCTCCGACATGGACCCGAGCGGATCGTCCATTACCTTCAAGCGGGGAACTTCCGGGAACAGAAAAGCGGAGAGAGTAGCCAGTCGAGTATGTACGGTTTGTCGATGACACTGTATATGAAGATTTAGCAGGTGAAATTAAAGTGCATTTCGGGAAGATGGGCAAAATTGTTGGCGGAGATACATGGAGCATATGTGGTCAACACATTGGCGCCAAGGCACTTGCCGGCAAGGCTTTCCGGCAAAGGCTTCTTCGGCCGACGACCCTCCGGGATGCAGCTGCGCAAGTAACCAAGTGTGAATGCAGTTCCTCAAACAAATTCACCAGCTCAAGCTCTCAAACAATCCCTTTATCCTGGCCATTTTGGTAGGGGCTCGACATCCTCGGCCCTTTTCCCGAGCTGTCGGGGCTTTGATGTACTATGCGTTGCAATCGAGAAGTTCACAAAGTGGCTGAAGTAGAACGGTGAGA
The DNA here is from genome assembly GCA_021437245.1 of Aegilops speltoides. Lineage (NCBI taxonomy): Eukaryota > Viridiplantae > Streptophyta > Magnoliopsida > Poales > Poaceae > Aegilops > Aegilops speltoides. Next base: position 34,807 of record JAHHZJ010009338.1, read on the forward strand.
AGGTGGCGCACGGTCAGCGATCAAGTTCTTGAGTCAATTGTTTGCCGTTTGAATCCCAACAGGATCATCACCGACAATGGCACACAATTCCGAGCCACACCTTCATCGATCCGCCCGAGATCTTGGCACAAGCTTTGCTTCGGTGCTCACCGAAGCAGCGGTCAATGAGAGGCGAAGCAATGAAATGCTCTGTGAACTCAAGACGAGAACTTTCGATAGGCTGCACAAGTCACGGAAGAAATTGGATCGGCATTTCTGCGGTGGTTCTTTGAATCGATCGGGCGGCGCCGTCGAGCCACCCAGACACCTTTCTTTGTCGTCTCACAGATGATTCTCCCAGAACTCGTATCTGGGGTCTGCGAGTGCTCGCTTATGATGAGCTTGAGCAAGAGCAGCTGGGAGCGAGATGTGCTCAGCAAGGAGATTCGTCGAGGCTCTTTGTCGACTGCTCGTTACCAGCAAGCTTTGCGCCGCTATCACAACCGCAAAGTTGCCCGAGAAGCTTGAGGCGACCTTGTTCTTGGCGGGTTTAATCCGCAAAATTCAAACAAGTTGGCCTTGAAGTGGGAAGGCCCTTACGGGTAAACGAGTCACTAGGCCAGCTTGTCGCCTTGAGACCGAGGATGGCGTTCGGTGAGCAACTCTTGGAACATAGAACATCTTAGCAAGTTTACCCATAAAGCGCGGTTGCGGACCATTCCGCAACCACTCTTTAATACAAGCATTGCATGTAACCCTTTGTACAAAGCAGGCGCAGCCGTGCGTAAATAAAGTTCGCGTAGCCGCATCTTGTCAAATTTAATGCATTATCTTCATTTTGCATCTGTCTATCGACACTCTGTGCAGCACATGATGGCAATAGCGAACCTTAAGGTTCCATCTGATTATTTTCTCTTCTTTCTTCTCATGAACAGAAGATTCCTCCATACAAGTTCACGGGGAAGGGAAGGTAGAAGTATGGGCGAGCGGCGTTCAAAGGATCTAGCCTTGCGGGACACGAGAAGACAGAAAAGCTAAGTAGCCAAAGATTGAACCTAGTCAATTTTAAAATTCTCAAGTTATTTCCCTTGGGCGTTCGTGCCACATGTGGAAAACACGTGCTGGCGGAGGAATCGACTCGCGAGTTGCACCCTGCGTTGTTCTGAGCCCGCTCAGCGGTGCAGTGGGCTGCAAGTCCCGACAAGATTTCTTGCTGAGCAGCATCACCACAGGCTCTTGATGTTCCGCCTCAGCAAGTGTGCTTTCCTTGTGGCAAGGTCCCTCAGCGTGGGGTAAAAAGCATACAAGGGATGCAGGGGAATAAAGGGAGTAAGCGCGACAAGCGGTATCCATAATTAAGTTATATTACAAGAATGTCTTATTATGGCGCTAACTGAAATTGTTCCCATAATTAAAATGGCAGCAACGAAAAGGGAGAAGAGGAGTAGCCTAATCAGCGCCCGCCATCGAGCCTCGACCTCGTTCACTTTATCCACGATGGGTGCGGCGATGGCCTTGAGATCCTCAACATCAGCACCCTCGGCGCTTCTTGGTGACAGGAGAGTCGGCGGGTTGGAGGACAACCCTGCAAACCTTCTCCGGGACCCCAGCGCGAGCCAGTAGCGACTTCGTGACCCGACTACTTGGGATCCTTTCCCGGGCTGCATCTTACCCGTCGCCCGTCGAAGAAAAGTGTGAGCTTGGCGCTAGGCTGGACATTAACCGGTACCGACTGTCAAGTCGACTCCGTCGACTCCTCATCAATGAATGCGGCGATGTTGGCGAGCCTTTCGTCGAGCTCCACCGTGGTTTTGAGGTGTTCGAGCCTCGGCGGCGTCAATAGCTCCTCATTGTCCTTGAGGTCTTTCCTCGGGGTATCTTCTCGTTCTTGGCGGCGTCCGCGTCTCCGTCAAGGTGGCGATTCAGATTCGGATCGGCGCTCGAGTCCTTGGCGGCGTTCAGCTCTTTGATCTTCTCGGAGAGTTGGGCTTCGGTCGCCGTGAAGCATCCTTCTCACGCGATGGTGGAGTCGTCAAGCTCCTCGTTCTTCCTCGTCGCGTCCGCCTCCAGCCGTCACTTTTCCTCCAACTCCTTCTTGGCGGCCTCGGCGATCATGGCGGCGTCTTCGCTTGAGTGCCCATAGTAGTGAGCTGTTCCCGCCGGCGAGCTCCTCGTCGTGGCTGTCAAGGGCGCCTTCCTTGTATTAGCTGCTTCGCTCCGGCTTGACACCTCCTCGGCGGCAAGCCTCTGCTGCTCTTGGCTTGACCTTCTCGGGATAAACGCCTTCTTGGCTTCGTCATTGCGCCCTCTCCTCGGCAATGGACGGAGGCCTCCTGATTCGGCTCTTGAGCTCTTCGCATGCTTCTCTATATCAGCTCCTGCACGCACGTGGCGCTTCCGGGACTCAAGCCGCTGGCCAGGCGCGGTAAGTGACACCAGCCTCGGGCAACTGCTCCTCCTCGGACTCGCCGCTTGCTGCCCGGCGCCGACTCTCGACAGCCCAGCGAAGGCAAGTATTTCCCGTCAAACTCCTCTCCTTCAACGGTGCCTGGAACTTCGATGCGGGGAGTTTGTCTCTGCGCCCTCGCCGGCTTTCAAATATCGCCGGTGGGGCTCCTCGAGGCCAGCGCTGCGTCGGCCAGCGGAGGGTGGCGGTCAGTCTCGCACCTTGCTCACCATCCGCGGATCGCCAGTCAGTCACGGACCCTCGCCCGGCCTGTGCTGCTTCTGGCCCAGCCCCGTCCTGTGAGCTCCTCCGCGCGGTCCCTCCCTCGGCAGCGCGGCGTCCCAGTATTACTCGGCCGCCCTCCTCGCCCGGCGGCCTCGGCTTCCATCGGGTCTCCAAGGAGAGGATCTGAAAGCAGCGAGAAAAGATAGTCGAGCAAATGCCGGAAGAAGGAAAGGAGATCAGCGAGATCAGGAAAAGTTCCCAACAAGGAGGCTCACGTGGCGCTTGGTTACGTGGTCACGGGCTCCACCACAGGGGCTCGCCCGGCCCCCTCTTGCGGGGACCCTTTCCTTGTCGGAGGCAGCTCCCACGCTTGAAGTCGGCCCTCGGTGGCGTGGTCGAGGCCGATGACACCTCATCATCGACCTCGGCTGCTCTGGTGGGCCCGCTCTTCTCTGTGTACAAAAAGCCGATGATCAAGATATTGGCAAAGAAAAGCGACCTCGCGCCTGCGACAGTGGGTTAAGCACTCATCTTTGGGGGCTGTGCTGGGAGCTCTGCGAGGAGAAGGGCCGGGTCCGTCAAGATGGTCTCGGGCGTATCTCCTGCTACAGCGAGGATCGTCTTGATGTTGACCACGGGGACCTTGGCCCTCTTGCGGCTCTCTCCGCCAAAGTCTGATGCAGGCGGGAGTTTGGAGAAAAACAGATTAGATACAAGACAAGCAATAATAAAGATCGAGAGAAGGATAAGCGCGGTCTGAAGAAAGCCTTACTCCCCTCCTCCTCCTCCTAAGTGTCGCCAGACTCAGCGGCGGAGAGGTCGAACTCAGTACCCTCTCGGCACGGCGTGGTGGAGGGTGGGCTCTCCGGCGTGCGAGGGAGCTACTGCGAGAGTTAGGCGTGGCGGCCGGGAAGACCCGCCTCGGTTGCGGCGCGGCACTGGATCCGCCCGCGGCTCACAGTACTGCAGCGTGAAACGTGTCCCGGCGCGCGGCTGCTGGGCCTGTTCCTCCGCCAGCTTCGCCCGACCCGGCGGGCGCCTTCCAGACGGAGGTGGGGCTGCGGCTGGGCTCCGCTGCGTGGTCGCCGAGCGGCTGGCGCTCGCGCCCTTAGCGGACTCGCCCGTTCGGCATCGACCTCCCCTCCTGCCGCCTTCCCGGCTAAGCGCTTCCCAGGCGGCAAGGCTTGCGCGCTGCGGCGTCTGCCTCCGCCCGGCGTGAATCCAAACTTCGCCCGCGCGGCCTTCGGCCGCCTCTTGGCCCGGCTAGCAATATCGCTAGCTCTTGGCGGTGGTAAGCGCGGGTGAGGAAGTTACGCTCGCCGGAGTTGACTGCCAACTCCGACAGTCGTCAAAGAATTGTTGCCACGACCTCGGCGGCAGCTCTATCCGATTCGCATTTATCCCATCGTGTCACACTCTGGCATCATCGCCCACGGATCACGATCGTGCTGGGAATTGTTACACAAGGGGCGACACCTGCGCCAGCTGGAACCATTACGGATGATTGGGATCATGTTGAACATCTCCTCGACATCGCGCCAAGCTCCATGACCGTGAAGTTGAAGTTGAGGCGGCGCAGCCTCGCGAAATCTGCCGGGCATTGAACGCGAGGCGAGGCCGCCCCTCGCTTGCGGAGGCGTCTGACGAAGAAATCCGCGTAACCGCCCGTGGTGAGTCCGGCATGCTGAGCGGAGGATTCGGGTGGTGGCGATCGTCGGCTGGCATCGTCCCGTGGGCGCTCGATCGTTGCGCACCACGAGTCTTCGCGGCTCGGTGAGCAGCGGCGTTGTCGTCACCAGATCCACACCCTCCGCCCTCCACTCGTCCCACTTGCTGCGGAGTTACGCGACAATACACTTCCTTCATACCCATCCGGAGGTCGAGGCGATTCCGCCGGCCAGCGGCTCCCCTTTTTCGGCCCGTGGGGAAGTAGTGGCGGAAGGGCCACATTGGGGAGGATACCGGCGAAGTTCTCGCGAGATGTCTGCCGCCATTGTCGGAGCGGCGTTGGGGGTGAAGTCAGCAGATGAAACCCGTGAGGTGTTCATGATGTCGCAAAGAAATCGGAAAAATTGGGCGAGCCAGCGGTAGAAGAACAGGAAGAAGTAGTACCCTCAGGGGCACTTCTGCCCGATTTGAAACCTCGCGGAGATCACCGGCGTCGGCGGATGCGCCTGGCGTTCCGTCGACGAGAAGGTAAAACTCCGCCCATAGCGCCTCGAATGCTTCGGGAAAAGCACCTGCTTCTTCTTGGCGCCTCGACTCCAGCGCCTCGGCGATTCGCGGCCTTCGCAGCCTTAGCGGCCTTCGTAGCCTTCCGGCTTTGGGCCATGAGCGGGGGAGAAACAGCGGCGGCGAGGCGGCGAATGTCTTCCTCTCGATCAAGAGGCGAAAGGCAGACTTTGGAGGAAGGCTGCAAGTGGCGGAAGTGAGGCGGCCCGTTCCCTCTGCTTAAGCAGGGATCTGAGCATTCGCATTTCTGGAATTTAGTATTGACGTTCTCTCCTGGCCTTGTCGTCAGCGTGCCATTCGGGGGCTGGCAGTGAGCCCGTTCTTTCTGGACCCGGACCCACAGCGTGCCGTGCCTTTATTTGGGCTGGCCCAACAACGCTTCGGCCGTGTATGGCCCGGGCCGAGGCTCTGACGGTGTACTAAAGTAGAGGTACCTTAGTGCCCCGAACTTGTCTGCAGACGTCACAGCTCCCATGGCAAGACTTGCGGACGTCCAAGGGCTCTCCACCACTCATTCTGCCATTCAAGAACAAAGTACTAGCCAAGAACAGAAGGCCCGGCAAGAGAACTTGCAGGAAGGCCAACAAGGACATCGAGAAGACTTGCAGCGGCGCCCAGCCCAGGCAGGCAGCGACGTAAACTTGCAGCAAATGAAGACGCCGGCAAGGCACTTGCCGTGTAATTTCACCAGACTCCAGCGCACGGTGGCGTGTCGTGCAAAGAGCCATCCCAAGGGCACGTGGCGGTAGCTCTTAGCGACCATGCGGAGGCGGTGTGTAGGATCGAAAGTATCTAGAGGGGTGATTAGACTACTTGACAATATAAAAATTCAGCCTTTTGATAAAGACAAGTTTTGGCAGATTCACATTATGATCAAGTCAAGCATCACCCTACATGCAATTCTAGAGTATAGGCAGCGGAAGTAAATTGCACATGTAGTAAAAAAGTGGAAAGAACAAGCATAATTTGGAACCACGGAGATTTTCTCGTGGTTCCGATAGGTGGAGTACTATCGTCAATCACGTTGATGGAGACTTCAACCCACGGAGGTAGCAGCTCGAGAGTCCACGGAGGCTCCACCCGAAGGGTCCACGAAGAAGCAACCTTGTCTATGCCATCATGGCCTCGCCCACGGATAGCCTTACTGGGTAGATCTTCACAGTAAATCTCCTTGCCCTTACAAACTTCTTGGTTCAACTCCACATCTCGTGGGGCTCCCCAGCGACACCTAACCAATCTAGGAGGCACCACCCTCAAAAGGTAATAGATGGTGTTGATGATGATGAACTCCTTGCTCTTGTGCTTCAAATGATAATCTCCCCAACACTCAACTCTCCTCACTGATTTGGCTGTGTTGGAAGAAAGGATTGAGTGGAAAGCAACTTGGGAAGGCTAGAGATCAAGCTTCATATGGTGGGGTGGAGCAACTTGATCTCAACACAAGGTTAGGTAGTTTCTTCTCGAAATGTAAGGTAGGAGTGGTAGTTCTTTCGATGGCTCTCTCCACGAATGAAGAGGGGTGGAGGGGTTTATAGCCTCCACACAAAATCCAACCGTTACACACATTTGACCAATCTCGGTGGACGAAGTTGACAACTCGGTGAGACCGAAAGTTCAAATCATGTGAGCGTTGGGATTTCAGTGGGACCAAAATACAATCTCGGTGAGTCTGATTCGTCCAAGACATGAGCTTGCCAATCTCGGTGGGACCGACTTCATCATCTCGGTGACACGATTTGATGACAGAAGATTCTGAAGCTTGGCAACTCAAGTTTGGTGGACCGAGTTGAATCGGAAAATCCGAGATTTCTAGGGTTTGGCTATATGGTGAGTGGTTCATCTCGGTGTGGTGAGTTTAGGAAATCGGTGGGACGAGATTACTTATGAGTGTATATTCGGTGAGAGTTCTCGATAGTTTAGGAGATGTATCACTAAGAACTTTGAGCAGCAGATCATTATCATAACCTCATCCCTTTTAATAGTATTGGCTTTCCTATGGACTCAATGTGATCTTGGATCACTAAACCAAAAATGGAGTCTTGAGCTTTTGCCAATGCTTGCCTTAGCATTTTGAGGGTCCTCTTTCGGTCCTTGCCATTCCCATATCGAACTTTCTGAAATGATTCTCAAGTAACTATTAGTTCAATGATATATATGTTGTTATTAATTACCAAAACCACCCGGGGATTAGTTGCACTTTCAATCTCCCCCTTTTTGGTAATTGATGACAACTTATAGATCAAAACCGACATAGGATATAATCAATGAATAATATCATCGCTTTGAGAAGTATGTGATAAGCAAGAGCTCCCCCTAAATTTGTGCATTATTTAAGATTTGCGTTTGAATGCAAATGCACAATCGATTAGGATCATGGGTCACTCTTCCATGTCACATACATCTCGGTGGAGGCCACTAAATGATAAGAATGAATAGCATGCACCCAATCACCAGACATGAGTAAATGGTCATACAAGATATGAATAGCATATGATAAGCATTAAGCACACATTAAAGCATAAATGCGACCAAGCACTCATTAAGGTAGAATGAAGCGTGATATCAAACACCGCGAATGTGCGGAAAATCAAAAGTATCTCAAAAGACATGCAAATGAGCGAAGAAGAGCAAAAAGCAAAGACAAAGCACTCTCTCTCTCGAAGTCCTATGATCTATACAATTTCTCCCCTTTGGACAAGTTACCAAAAAGTTCGAAACAGCATAGAGCTAAGCGTCCTTTGGGGACTCTGGCGGCGGCTCTGTGCAGGTTGATGTTGGAGTTGAGATGGCAGCATGCGAAGACTTACTGCTGATGTCTGTGGAGCTGGAGGAGTGGTCACTTTGGGCTGGATGGAAGCGGCTGATGGTGTGGGAGGTCTTTGAGGCTGTAGTCACAGGTGTACATCCTTTGGAATAGCGGTGATCGGGTCCTATAGGGCCGGAGGCGATCTGTTCATAAACATCTGGACTAGGTCATCCTGCATCTCACGCATGAGCTCTTCCTTCTCCCTCTTCGCTTCCTCAATATCGCCTCAAGCTTGTTGTGATTACTTGCACTTGATCGGCTTCACATCGAGCATGGATCTTGTCTTCAACAATCCTCTCTAGGCTCTCAGATTGTACAATGCTGGCGGGCATTGCTCAATCCTTTGGGTAGCTTCAAGTAGCTGCTCTCCAACACTCTTGGTTTAGCTGCTGCTGCTTCTGCTTCCTTCTCAGCTTTGGCTTTCTTGGCAGCCTCAATCTTTGCTTGACCTTCAAGGCGTTGGATCCTCCTCACCCATCACAACAACATTGTCCTCATGCTCGGGCTGCGGTGGCAAGTGTGGTCTATCCAACAAGTATGTGCGTGCCAAACTTGGCATTGATAAGCATCTGAATATCTTGGGCAAATCCACATGACCTCTTACGGTCATGCGGTCCTCTTGATGGTCTCAACTATCAAGTCCATCACCTTGAAAGGTGCCTTCTCATCAAGTATATGCAGCATGTTGATAGAGTATCCTCGATCATGCGATGATCTCGAGACTTGGGCATCAAGGTATGCCTCGAATAGTGTTTGTGGTAGGTAGACCTGCTGGAGATAATACTGCTTGAGCAGCTTCGATTCCTACATCCTTCTTGGAACCTCTTTGTACATATTCTTCATAGATTCATGGTTCTTGTTGGGAATACCATACACATCATCCTCTCTTAGCCTTTGGAGCATTGGAGTTTGCCCATTACGCAGAGTTGAAGAGAATCTTTGGCCTTGATCATCCATGTGATCTTTCCATCTGGATAGAAATGAGCTGTGGCATAGAATTGCATAATCATTTCATCATTCCAACTGGTCGACTTGACCTACAAAGTCTGCAACACCACATGCATTGAAGCTCTCATGCACATGTGGAAAGAAGTCTCTGTGCTCTTCACTTGTCAATGTATGCCCGGTCAGCGTGTCAGTGTATGCGCAACTATGGGCTTCTTGTCCATCGCCACTGATCTCATAAGTCCTGCTTTGCTCTCACGGTGTGGAATCTTGGATCAACAGCAGTTCTTCTCCTCCTGACATATGGATCAGCTTGTCTCCATAGCAGAGACCTCTATCTTTCCTTTCCTTCATGTTCTTAGCTTGAGGATGAGCATCATTGTGGAGTGGCAGTTTTAATGAAGTTTGACAAGGCTGGTGCCTCATCATCGACCACGGTGGTGGCACATCATCTTTCTTCTTCTCGAAGCTGGAATGTTCTGTTGTTTTCTTGGGCTTGGCGGCAGGCTTTCTTTGGAGCTACCTTGGTGGGCAGATGGCTTGGACTTAGTAGCTCCTGCCTGATGGCATCACCCATGAGCTTGAAGCCACGAGGAGGGTGGGTGCTTCCTCATCATCATCTTCCTCTGCTGCATCATCATGCACTAACCTCTTCCTCTTGGAAGTTTTCTTCACCTTGCTAGTTTCCTCTTCAAACTCAGCTTCTTGGCAGCGATTGGATTCCTTCACTTTTGGTGCCCTTCTTTGTCTATTGACCTTGAGGTTCTTTGGCAACAACTTTTCTCTTTGGCTTGGAGGTGACTTCTTCCTCAACAACAAAATCAGAATCCTCTTCATCTGAGGTTCCTCTTCTTTACATACAGGTGGCTGGAGGCAAACCACTTGGTGTACTCCTCTCACCATCATCGATGTTCTTGGACTCGGGACTAGTGCTGCCTCTGGAATATCTTCAATAGGTGACTCGAACCGTTACGGTATCTTTGGCATCGACATGGTGACAACTTTGTGAATAGATAAGGTGTAGGTAGAGTAGAAGAGTTATCTACGAAGTTTTGCAAACAAAATGAGTTCAAATTTCAGTTTTAGGTTTTCTGAGAGACATTTGGTCGGACCGAGTTTAAAGTTAGTGAATCAAAGTGTTCAGCGAAGCATTCACACCACTTTGGTTGGACGAAGTGGGTTTCGATCCTGCCCGAAAACACTAGGGTTTCACTAAATCCTCATTTCGGTCACCGATTTGCCAACTTCGGTTGGACGAAGGTCTGAATCTGGCAGGAGGCAAATGGTCATCTGAGAATGTAAATCGGTCTCACGAGATAATGTTCGTGGAACCTAACCTAAAACTTTTACTCGAATCTAGTCCAAAGACTAATCTGGTGTTAGGAAGATTTCATGTGGCAAGATTACAAACAAATAAGCGTGCATTGAATAGGAGATGGGAGCAGTGGGATCGAAACTCACCCTAACTTGGTGGAGTTCCTCTCTGGCCCGGCAGCGGCGATATCGTTAATGGCGGCGGAGACCTGGCGCGCTGGCCAGCGGAGGCGATCCGGAGACCTGACGGCAGCGGCAAGAATTAATGAAATGGCGTTTGAAGTAGAAATCAGCATGACCCCGATATATATACGCTTTCTTTGTCGGTGGGACGAGTTGTAAACTTCGGTGGCAAGATGGATTTCTGAGCAGTTACACATGATCACGAAATTCGGTTTCACCGGGTGAAAACCTAGATCAATCAAATGCTTTCGGTTTGGAGAGTTTGAGTGGGTTGGCCGGAAATCACTTAGAAGGTTTGGGAAGTTTAGCCTTTGGGATCGGTGGCTCAGTGCTCCTCACTCCGGAGGGTCAGATGACTTGTTCAAAGTTTGTGATGTAAGCATGAATAGAATTTGAGACAAGAAAGCATAGATAGCTAGGGGAGGTACTTAGGCATTCTTGTCCATCCATTTGGTCAGAAAATCAACGACCAAAACAACAAATGGATGTCCTCGAATGGATAAAATCATGCATCCAACATGCTCACACAATAAGATAGCAAATGAAATATGTGTCAAACATGCACAACAAAAACTCTAGCTACTATCACACAATTTATACGATGACTAGGTCATCTTTATATGAGTATATTGACTTAGAGTCAAATGAGAACATTTGATCATAGGTCATACTCATCGTTTAAGCACAAGTGGGGTTACCACTTTTACATAAAGCGTTGATGTGTTCACATCATTTGAAGATGCTTTAGCTCAATTCTTTAGAAACCAAAGCTCCCCTAGATGTGAGAACCCTTTTAAAGGGTCAAACTAACCTTGGGTTGTCGTGAAGACTTCATGTAGATGTTGAAGATGTGGATGCTCAATGATGATGAAGATCATCAAGAGTTAGGAGCAATCCTTTGGATTGAGGCACTTTCAATACCTACATGGGTTAGTCCCACAAGGAACAAACAAGGATATCCATGGACATAGATTGAAGTACACAATAGATGATGTCCATGGACAATGATTACCTTGTCCCTTGACTTACCAACAAGAGGGTTTGTGACTCCATGAACTAGTGCAAGATGTGGAAGTTGATTGCACAAGTTTTTGCCAAAAGAATGTGAGTGAAGTATGTTGGCGGAGTCACCCTCAAGAACTCTCTAGTTCTTCTTCTTGGGATCCACATCATCTTGATGGGAATCCTTGGGGTTGTAGTTGAGCTTGTGAAGTAGAACTTGATGTTTCCTTGGGAACCCACTTGACCATGGCAGGGTGCTTCAATAAATGCATCAATCTCCTCTTGAAGCTTGTCCTTGCCTTTTAGCTTGTGGTCTTGTGGTGGAAGGTCATCTTGAGCTTGTTCCACATTGGAAGAAGTAGGATCATACTTCTCCTTTTGAGAAACAAACTTTGGAGTGGGATATTGACCTTCTTCCCATTCAACACCTTCGGCGTTGAACTTTAAAAACCAATTCCTTGATTCTTCGGTGCCTTCCTTGCTTGCGAACAATTTCCTCAAAGTTCTTGCTTCGGCAAGGCTCTTGTGAACACCTTTCTCTATAATCCCTTTCAATAAACTATTTTCTTGCTCAAGTGTAACAGCTAAAATTGTTAGTGGAATCAAGAGAACTACTAGAAGCAACAATATTGGATTTAGCATGGTTATTATTACTACTAGATGAAGAATTTTCTTATGCTTGTCATGCTTAGTTTTAATAGGTGGCAAGAAATTAGTCAGAGAGAGTCGTTTGGCAAGATATGAAGAACTCTTCTTTGAAGATCGTCATTGATTGCTTTTGGGAACTCATGTTCTTGCTCTAGATTGAGCTTCTCGAGCGTAGCTTCTCATGAGAGATCTTAGGAGCTCTCTATGATCTTCTTGAGTTGTTTCATGAGCTAACTTAAGAGTGTTTAGTTCTTTAGTTAGGCGCTCAATCTCCTTCATAGCATTGTCATTCGACTCTTCTCGACTATAAAGACTACTAGCATGTTCATCATTACTAGGCTCACTAGTTTTGTCATGTAAGCTCATCTTCACCAAGCAAGTCATCCTCATCACTATCAAAGTCAATGAATTCAGGATGTGATACCTTGGGGCCTTTAGCCATGAAGCATCTTCCAATTCCCTCATTTGGTGAATCAAATAAGTCATAGGAGTTGGAGTTGGAGGACACGAAGCAAGACCGGCAACACCTTCATCTTGGTTATGGTCGAGTTGGAGTGATAGCTTCTTTGGATTGATTATCGGAGTCGGGCCGGAGACCCATTCACTATGAAAGCTTGATGTTTTCTTCTTGTGTAGCTCCTTGATGACTTGTCTTTCCTCTCCAGATCCTTGCTTCTCCGAGAGGTCTTCGTTCATAACGATCATCTCTCCTTCTTTCTTTCAGGTGACTCTTCTCTTGAGCTTCTTCTTCTTGGAGATTCTTCTCTTCTCTTGTGGGAGCGACACTCATTTGAGTAGTGTCGGGTCTTCCACATGTAGCGATTCGATCACATTGGAAGATCTCTTTTTCATCATATGGTCTAGACTTTGAGCTTCTCTCTTTGCTTCTACTCTGTAGAATTTGTTGAAGTTCTTCACCATTAGGCTTATCTCTTCATTGGAAACTAGCTTGTCACTTGAGGTTGTGGGAGCATCAATTGTAGCTTTATAAGCACCACTTGACTTGTTGAAGCTCTTCCTTATCTTTAAGTGTCATCTCATGACAACAATTCTTCCAATGACTTGGTTGGCTTGATTCTTGTAGTTTGGCATCATTTGGATCAAAGTGCTGCGGTGTCATACTTTCCATCAAAGCTACGAGAATCTTCTTGATGATGAATCGATTGGATCATTTCTTACGCTTCCTAAGCCGGCAATCTCATTTGTGATGAGAGCAAGCCTAGAGTACATTTCAGCAACTCCTTCACCTTCCTTCATCTTGAACTTGTCAAGTTGACCTTGAAGAACATCTAGCTTTGATTCCTTCACGGACTCGGTACCGTGCATTTAGACCAAAGTATCCCAAATCTCTTTTGCATTCTCAAGGCGGCTGATTTTGTTGAACTCCTCGGGACACAAAGCATTGAAGAAATGTGACAAGCAAACATTGTTTTGCATCCGCAATTCATCATTGTAGCTTCACGATCGGAACTTTTCCTTCCTCGAAGAATTCACCTTGCATACCAACACAAATAATGCCCCATGCGGGTGGGTTATGGCCAAGAATATGCATTTTCATTTTATGCTTCCAACTAGCAAAGTTTGTACCATCAAAGTAAGGACCTCTCGAAAATTACCCTCACTAGCGCCATACTCTCCTAGGTTGTGAAACCAAGCTTATGGAGTCCAATGCAATGGAAACCAATACAATGGAGACCAAAGCTCGATACCACTTGTAGGATCGAAAGTATGTCTAGAGGGGGTGATTAGACTACTTGACAATATAAAAATTCAGCCTTTTGATAAAGACAAGTTTTGGCAGATTCACGATTATGATCAAGTCAAGCATCACCCTACACATGCAATTCTAGAGTATAGGCAGCGGAAAGTAAATTGCACATGTAGTAAAAGAGGTGGAGAAGAGCAAACGCAATTTGGAACACGGAGATTTTTCTCGTGGTTCCGATAGGTGGTGCTATCGTCAATCCACGTTGATGGAGACTTCAACCCACGGAGGTAAGGCTGCGAGAGTCCACGGAGGCTCCACCCACGAAGGTCCACGAAGAAGCAACCTTGTCTATGCCATCATGGCCTACGCCCATGGAGGCTAGCCTTACTAGGGTAGATCTTCACGAAGTAGGCGATCTCCTTGCCCTTACAAACTTCTTGGTTCAACACCACATCTCGTGGAGGCTCCCAGCGACACCTAACCAATCTAGGAGGCACCACCCTCAAAAGGTAATAGATGGTGTTGATGATGATGAACTCCTTGCTCTTGTGCTTCAATGATAATCTCCCCAACACTCAACTCTCCTCACTGATTTGGCTGTGGTGGAAGAAAGGATTGAGTGGAAAGCAACTTGCGAAGGCTAGAGATCAAGCTTCATATGGTGGGAGTGGAGCAACTTGATCTCAACACAAGGGTAGGTAGTTTTCTTCTGGAAATGTAAGGTAGGAGTGGTAGTTCTTTTCGATGGCTCTCTCCCGAATGAAGAGGGGTGGAGGGGTATTTATAGCCTCCACACAAAATCCAACCGTTACACACATTTGACCAATCTCGGTGGACCGAAGTTGACAACTTCGGTGAGACGAAAGTTCAAATCATGTGAGCGTTGGGATTTCAGTGGGACCAAAATACAATCTCGGTGAGTCCGATTCGTCCAAGACATGAGCTTGCCAATCTCGGTGGGACCAACTTCATCATCTCGGTGACACCGATTTGATGTGAAGGATTCTGAAGCTTGGCAACTCAAGTTTCGGTGAGACCGAGTTCGAATCGGAAAATCCGAGATTTCTAGGGTTTGGCTATATGGCTGAGGTGGTTCATCTCGGTGTGTGAGTTTAGGAAATCGGTGGGACCGAGATTACTTATGAGTGTATATTGCGTGAGAGTTCTTGATAGTTTAGGAGATGTATCACTAAGCACTTTGAGCAACGATCATTATCATAACCTCATCCCTTTTAATAGTATTGGCTTTCCTATGGACTCAATGTGATCTTGGATCACTAAACCAAAATGGAGTCTTGAGCTTTTGCCAATGCTTGCCTTAGCATTTTGAGGTCCTCTTTCAGTCCTTGCCATTCCCATATCACTGAACTTTACGAAATGATTCTCAAGTAACTATTAGTTCAATGATATATATGTTGTTATTAATTACCAAAACCACCGGGATTAGTTGCACTTTCAAGGTGGCGGCGGAGCTCCAGGCGCCATCGTGGCAACCGGTGGCTCACTTAACGGTCACCCCTCCCTTGTTAGGCGACGAGCAGGCATTCGCCCTTGTCCCTGCCGTCGAGAATTAGGTAGGAGACACTGTCACTATTGTACCAACCTGCACTTTACGTTTCTACCCCTCTTCCTCGCTACCACTGTGGGTCCCCTTGGACTATAAAGGAGGCCCATGCGATGTAGAGGAGGTTGGTTCATCGACACCACACACACCACCATATGCTGCATGCGCTCGAGCTAGATTCAATAACAGCATAAAGCAGATGTAGGGTGTTATCTCTCCGGAGAGCCAAGCGAGTAAAGATGCTTGTCTCCGTAGCGCTGACCTCGACTGCTTCTGCGCGACCCTCCTTGCGAACTAGAAGGGCCCCTAATTGCCCCATAGGTGCTCGAGGAGAGGAAGGCCCAAACATAACCATTTTATTTGCCTCTAGG
>JAHHZJ010009339.1:0-19033 GCA_021437245.1 Aegilops speltoides
CGATGTTCCGCTTTTCGGCAAGTGTGTTTGTGGCCGGAGGTTCCACAAGCGTGAGGGTGGCGTACAAGGGAGGAAATCAAGGGAAGTGCGGCCTTGCGGATCACGGAAACGGAAAAGCTAAGTTGTCAGAGCTTTTGTGCGAGCACTCCTTAGTTCCATGCTTTTTTACGTTATGTTCCTCGTGCGTTAGTCCTTTATGCATAATACACATGCGGAGGAACCTACCATGAATAGCCGCACCCTTATCTTGCTTTTCGAGCACGCTCAGCGATTTAAGCGAGCTGCGACAAGTGTCGCGCCCTTATTTCGTTTCGAGTCCGCTCGACAAGCTAAGTGCGTTCGCGACTACCCGCAGCAAGGTTCTGCGGTAAGACCTTGGCGGCGAGCATCTTGATTCGGCACTCGGCGCTTCGTGGCGGGCCCCTGTGCGGCAAGTTCCCTAGAAGCGTGGGGTAAAAAGCGCACAAAGGTGTAAAGTAGAGGCGTAGCGTAGCAAGCCTAGTAGTAGATGCCGCTTCGTATAGAAACTTGTGCGGCGGAGGAACCTACCCGCGGATAGCGCACCCTTATCTTGCTTTGAGCACGCTCAGCGATTTAAGCGAGCTGCGACAAGTGTCGCGCCCTTGTTTAGTTTCGAGTCCGCTCGACCAAGCTAAGTGCGTTGCGACTACCAGTGACAAGGTTGCTTGCGGTAAGACCTTAGCGTGAGGCTGCCGAGTTCGACACTTTCGATGCTTTCGCGGCAAGAGCCTTATTCGGCAAGTTCCCTAACAGCGTAAGTATAAACATCTGAAGGGCAAGGCGCGGCATCGTATTGCAAAGTTGCGAAAGTATTTATATACATATACATGTAAATAATGAAGGCATTGCGAGATCTATCTCGGTATTTTCATGGCTGAAATTACAATGACAAGGAGAACGGAAGAGCACACGGCGCTGGGTCGGCAAGCCGGAGTTCTTAGGGGCTGCAGTCTTGAATTCATCTCCGGCAAGCGAGTTCTTTGGGGCTGCAATATCGAGATAAGTTTTCATCCTCGTCATGCATCCTCTTATGGGCCAGGAAAGCGGGGCTGCGTCCTTGAGCAGCGTGTCTTGTAAAACCCATGCGGCGGAGGAGCCATGTAGTGGCCGATTCAGCCCTTGGTTTGTTTCCGAGTCCGCTCAACAATTTAAGTGAGCTGCGACAAGTGTCGCGCCCTTGGTTTGTTTAGAAACACGCTCAGCGATTTAAGTGAGCTGCGACAAGTGTCGCGCCCTTGTTTCGTTTCGAGTCCGCTCAGCGATTTAAGTGAGCTCGACAAGTGTCGCGCCCTTGTTTCGTTTCGAGTCCGCTCAACAAACACAAGTGAGCTGCAAGCGGCCCGACAAGGTTGCTTGCGGAAGCAACACCGCCGGTAGCTCTTGATGTTCACTTTTCGACAAGCGTGTTCATGGCAAGCAAGCTCCCGAGGCGTGGGATGGGAACATACAAAGGCGAAGTCAAGTAAAGGACTCGGTCGACAAGCGTTCCCCTCTTTTCATTTAAAACATCCTAGTTTAATACAAGTCCATAGAGGATGAAAAACATGATAGAGAGGATTACATATTTCAAATCTGACTAAGGCAGGGCTTACAAATTGAAAGATAAGATGCGTAATCCTCTCTGTTTCTCTGTTCGGGAGTTAGGGAGGTAGGTCGAGAGGCCCGGCAAGAGAAGCTTGCGGAAGGGCTAAAGGCGCCTAGGAGAGCTACTGAGCGCGGAAGACACCAAGAGAACTTCCGGGGCGGCCAGGAGCTTGGCGGAGGCAGGCCCGGGAGGCGGAGGCTTGAAGGCAGGGGTAGTGGGGCGTCGTGGCAGCGAGGCTCCTCGCCCTCGTACTCGACATAATGACCTTGCCGCCACCCCTCTTCCTCTTCGCAGCCTCCCCCTTGGCCATGAGAGGCAGCCCGGGGAGTTGAAAGCCAGGCGACGGATGATGGGGTCGCCCGGTGGCCTGTGAGGCAGCGTCAAGCGCCTAAGTCGGACCCGCCATCCCGTCGTCGTCTGTCGCTCCCCTCCTTGTCACTCTCGCTCGAGGAGGGACCTTCGCTATCGGAGGGCTGTCCACCTGACATCTCGCTGGGTCCGGAATCCCGAAGACCTTGGCGAAGGTCGCCCTCCATTAACGAAATGGAGGGTAAACCCGCCGTCAAGCTGTGGATCTGGTGACGTCTTCCACCCTCGGTCGAAGTACATCACCCGGGGCTGGGGACCCGACACTCACTCAGTGTGATCCCTGACCCCTCATCATAACTCCATCACCTCAGGCGGATCCGGTTCCATCAGCTCATGACAGGGCCGGCGGCCGGGAGGCGGCAGGCGCTGGCGCAGCTTGATGAAGAACTCCGGGATCGTCTCGGTATGGACCGCCTCGAGAAAGGAGCGCGGGAGGAGGCAGGAGGCACATCGCCACGACCGCCTCTCCCAAGGCCGCCTCGGCCACGCCCTCGGCCTCGTCCATGGCCTCGTCCCTCCCTCTCCCCCTCGTGGCGGCTCGCTTGCAGGGTCTTGAATAAGGGAGAAGTGCGTTACTGAGGCGACCCTCGCTGCCACCGATTGAGGAACTAGGGTTTCCTCCTTCCGTGGCGAGAAAAAGAAGCAGGCTGAAGGCGAAGGGAGAAGAGGAGGTGTGAGACCATTATGCACCTTCCGCCCCTTTTAAAGGGGCGGTGGGGCTCAACCGCCCTGCCCGGCCAATCGGGAAGCGAGGAGGCGGAGGCGGGGCCGACTCGCCATCTTCGCGCGTGGCGGCTCGGTCTCCCGCCGCCGCCCGACCCCTATGCATGAGGCAGCGTGGCGGCGAGGCGGGCGGCGGGTGAAGTGACCTCGCTCTGCACCACGATCACGGGGTGGATGCTCTAAAGACGCATCGCCGCCCGCATCCACGGCCGCAATCGGGCGTCTTGAATTCAGGGGATCTGGCGGATCTGAGTGGATTGACGCGCCGTGGGCGCATGTGCCCGATGCCTTTTTTGGGCTGGCCAACGGCGCTCGGCAAGTGTGGCCGGCCGAGGCTCTGTCGGTGTACTAAGGTAGGGTACCTTAGTACCCCAACTAACGCCGCAGGCGATTCTGACTTCATGGCGGGGTTTACCGCGTGCTCGCCGAAACCTTCTGCTCCATATCAAGCCATTCAAAGACAAAGTATACAAGGCGAAGATCGAGACCCGACAGCGGAGCTTCTTGGATCGTTCGGGCTCAAGATTACATCACTCCGCAAGGCCACGGCAGAAGGGCTCGCCGGAAGACTAGAAAGATTACATCTAGAAGACCGCCTCGGCGCTATATGCGTCGGCGAGGCCGAGGGCGACAAATTCTGAGCGGCAAGCTCCGGTCGGCAAGATCAAGACCCGGCAAGGTACTTGCAGGAGGTCTGTTGTGTGCAGCGCTCCGGCTCATCGGCCGCAGCGCCACAGGGCCTTTCGAGGGGCAGCGTGGCGGATGGTTGTGCGACACTGGGGACACGGTGGCACTTCCGGTGGTGAATCCATCGCCCGTGGAGACCCGGAACACAAGGGCGGGAGCTTTTGGGGTCGACGGCGATGGGCGTCATGCCCTTGTCCCCCTTATCAAAATAGGTGGCGACCCTTTGTTCACGCCTTTGTAGCTTCTTTGTTCCCCCTTTGTTCAACTACCACCTCTTTTACATTTTACCCCTTTCTCCCTGGCTGCCACTGTTGGCGCCCCTTTCGACTATAAAGGGAGGCCCATGCGCCACGTAGGGGGTTGATTCGGTTGGTTGGCGGTTCGGTCCATTCGACACTCGACACCACCATCGCTTTCGCACTCTCGAGCAGATCAAATACAAACACAAAGCGGCGGTAGGAGTTTTATCTCTCAGGAGAGCTCAGAATGGGTAAAATCCGCTGGCGTGCTCCGCTTCTGATCTGCTCTCTGTGCTCCCTCGCCCTCGTGCCGCTCGGACAAGGGCTCGGTCCCATAGGTGTTAGTGGTGGCGGATCTCCAAACAATGTTGATGAAGATTGGTCCTCCACGATGAGAGGATCGTTGGTGATGTCGATGGCTTCAATTTCCCCCTCTCGGAGGAAGTTTCCCCGCGGAATCACTCCGCCCGAGGAAACAAAGTGCTCTGCCTAGGTTCCGCCTTGAGATGGCGGCACTTCATCGAAAGTCTTCTTCTTATTTTCTCGGGAAAATGGCCTCGTATATAGTAGAAGTTGGGCACGGAGGCTGACGGAGGGCCCACAAGCTCATAAGGCGCGCCCTTGAGCTTGTCGCTCCTGTGGCCCCTCACAGTATTTCTTTCGTAATATTTTTATATATTCCAAAATAATTCTCCCTAAATTTTCGGTCATTTGGAGTTGTGCGGAATAGCTATCTCTGATGTAGCCTTTTCCGATCCAGAATTTCAGCTGCCGGCAATCTCCCTCTTCATGTGGAACTTGCAAAATGAGAGAGAAAAGACATAAGAATTGCATCATAAAGTGAAATAACAATCTGAAACATAATAAATAACAGTAGGAAAACATGATGCAAAATGGACGTATCAACTCCCCCAAGCTTAGACCTAGCTTGTCCTCAAGCGAAATCGAAATCGATAGTCATGACCACATGTTTATCAAGAGAGGTGTCAAGAAAATCAAAATCTGAACATAAAAGCATCATGATTATTATCATAGCAGCAATATGTCATCATAAAACTTCTAATGCTAAAGTAACAGTTCATTCACAAACTAAAGTATGAACCATAAACTTCACTGGGAACTGACAAACTATGATCTCAGTCATTGAAACAATCACAATCCATCATATTTTTAGAAAGAGTCTATGTAAGAGCTTTGTTTAGCAAGTTCACACACTCAACTATCATTTAGTCTTCCATGATTCTTGACACTCACGACATATTTATAGAGCAAAATTTTGATCGAACACATAGAAAGATGGGGGTTTATAGTTTTCACCACCCAACTTATTTATCTAGAGGATAATGTCAACAATAATAACTCATGATCACCCACATCCAACTCGATATATATATGCGGATCTTTCCCCACCACGTGATGCTTGCCAACTAGAGTACATAGGCGGAATAGGGATGAACATTATTGACTCTTTGCATAAAAGTAAATCTGAGAAAAGTAAAATATAGGCCTTTCGTTGAGGGAAGCGAGAGGTTGTCATGTGCCTTTTGTTTTGGACGTGCAAACTCTTAATGGAAAAAAACGTCACTTTATATTGTCCCTTGTGATAGCGACCTTTATTATGTAGTTTATCGTTTTATTTCTTCACCATTACAAGTTAAGTACAAAGTTTATTTTCCTTCAATAAAGATCATACATCTTTAGGAGCAATTTTTATTGCTTTATGCGCTTTGATAATGACTTACTTGTGAATCTTATTCAATCCATAGGTAGATATGGTGTGCGCTCATGGCGAGAGGCGGGTTTAAGGGTTTTGGATGCATGAGTAGTATCTCTACTTAGTCGCAATTTTGGCTAGCAAAAGATCCTGAACACGCACCACATGTTAGAGGATCCATGACAATATACTTCTATGTGAATATAAGCAAACACAACTCATTATGTTGTCTTCCTTATCCAACGTCAACTAATTGATATAGAATATTTAATGGGGCTCACAATCATAAAAGATGTCCAAGATAGTATATTTATATGTGAGACCTCTGTTCCTTTATTACTTTTCCACGGATTGCACCAATGACCAGCGCTATGTTTGTTAACTTCCAACAAATTTTATCAATTATACTCTGTTTATGTGTAGTAATTACTCCCCATGGGATTAGCATATGATGTTTTCCTTCTTTATTTTCTTTCATTGCTAAGATTGAAACAAGAAAGCAAAGCAAAACTCAAAACTACTCTTTATTATATATCTCTCACACGATTACATAGATAGATTGATACGAAACAAGCAGTCAAAACTAGATCATACTAAAACTTTATTCTTCTAAATCACGAAATAACTAAGGATCGAACTAAGATAGATAATGATGATAAAAATGATGGTGATACGATACCGGGGCACCTCCACCAAGCTTGGAACAAGCCTAGGGTGGTGCCCATACTCGTGTACTCAAGTGTCTTTCTTCGGTGATGGTGGTGATGAGGTGGTAGGCTTTTCCTTCAACTTGACAAGTACTCCAAATTCTGGTAATCCTTGAAGAGCATGGTTTTGTTCCTCCAATCGATGACCTCATGAGTAAGCGATGTATTATGGGCACAAATTGCTTCAAATATATTTATTGTATCAATTTCAAATGGAGAGATTATGATAAAGGGTTCGCGGGGCGTCTCCCTATTTGTAGCCTCTTTTGTGGGCATGTGTTGGTTTCCTTCATGGGTCGGCTTTCCATGACCTCCTTAGCTTCCTCCGCTCGGCGGTGTCATCCTCTCGGGCGACCACTCATAATACACTTGGCAGAAAGGATGTTTGCTCGATGAAGGTTGCACGATCCGGTGCTTGATGCGGAGCCTTGAGGAGCCATGACGATCTAGATCTGTCGGAAAAATAAGGTGAAACAAACGGAGGAGAAACTTGCGATCGATGGTCAAAACAATGAGGAGTATATATAATGAGTTTTTGTGCATGACAAGTAATCATGGAGAAAGCAGTGTTGGGAAAGTCCATGAGGAGCCACAAGCTCGGGGAGGCGATATGTCTCAAGGCGTATCTATAGTTTTGATTGTTCTATGCTATTATAGTATCAATCTTGGATGTTTTATATGTAGTTATATATCATTTTTGGGGACTAACCTATTAACATAGTGTCGATGCTAGTTGTATTTTTTGCTTGTTTTGGATTTTGGAAAATCAATATCAAACAAAGAAAAAACTTTGGATTAATTTTTCTAGACTAGAAGAGACTTTAGAAGGTTAGGAGAAGACCTAATGAGCCATGTGGGGCGACAAGCTCGGGAGGCCGAGAGGCCTCCGGGCTTGTGAGCCTTGTGGCACCTCTTGACCTAATCTAGTCTCTATAAATTCTCAAATATTTGCACGACGTGAGAGAGCCACCGAATTACTTTTCCACCTTGCAAGTTTACATTCCCACGAGATCCCATCTGAAAGCCTTCTCCGGTACTCTGCCGGAGGGGAAATCGATCATGAAGGGCCTCTACATCAACCTTGCTGCCCCTTTCGATGATGTGTGATTAGTTCATCACAGACCTACGAACCCATAACTAGTAGTTAGATGGCTTCTTCTCTCTCTTTGATTTTTCAATACAATGTTCTCATCGATGTAACATCTTTTTCGTGTCCCAAAAAAAGAAAATACCTTCGGTGTGTAGGGGAACTCATTCACCTTGACTAATACAATGGTTTTATCCTAAAAAGGAATAATCCATATCTCTCCTAATAATAAAAGCGCGGATTGGAGTCTAAGGTTCACCGTCACAATCTGCTTTCTTCTATGTCATGTCGCTTTTACAATTTATATGGACAAAATTATAGTATAAGCGAGGTGGTACTAATTTATACGCACTAAAGATTTAGCGTAAATTTGTCGGCCTTTGGTTTCGTCCGTCTTCATTCGCTACTAACGGGCCGGCCCATCACAACGTTCGCTATACGTTTCTATAGCGCAAAAAAGACAGCTCTCGACGGAGGATCGAACCCCCGACCTAAAGCTACGTGGGACAACTCAACAACCACCACGCCACCGATTGTTATGTGATAACATACATCTTTTCGGCTCTTTCTTCTTTCGTCTATTCTTTTTCTCTTTTTTTAAAATTCGAGAAAAAATCTTTCTTCACTTTTTTTCCGGAAAAATGGATGAACTTTTTGTTTACAAATTCAATGAACTTTTTTCATAATCGATGAACTTTTTTCAAATCTGGCGAACTTTTTTTCAACTCCGATGAACTTTTTTTGAATCCGATGAACTTTTTTCCAAATTCGATGAACTTTGCTTCAAAATTGATGAACTTTTTTTCATATTCGATAAACTTTTTTTAAATTCGATGAACTTTTTTCATATTCGACGATTTTTTTTTCAAAATTGATGAACTTTTTTGCAAATTTGATGAACTTTTTTTCGAATTCAATGAACTTTTTCCTAAGAACCAGAGTATGTACTGTAGAAAACGGTTAATTTTTCCTAAGAGAAATCATGACATAATGTAGCAATTTTGGGAAGAAAAAAAACTTCCGTCTTTGCGTGAACCCGGCGATAGAAGCGTCAGTGGGTGGCTAACGGCCGGGAGCAGTAGCGTTCTTTGAGCCAAGCCATACAATGACCACGGTGGTATTGGGTTCGCTAGCGGTATTGAAAGCTGGCGAGGAAAACTCTAAGCGAGGCCGTGGGATTCGACCATCGCCGATCGCCATATGGGCGTCTTGGGCCAGACCCTAATTTGTTTAAAAAAGATGTTGCTAGAGGATGTGAGGTTCGGACTCACGACCGGTCTCTTTCTCGAGACCGGTGACCAGCTGAGCTACCCAAGTCCTCTCAGTGAAAAACAAGGTTGACTTACTCATCAAATAGTCCCTTTCGGCCCTTACATTAAATCATCCCAATTTATATATGCTTTTAAGTTCCTTGTATCAAAGCTGACATCATGGGGATCGATAAGCGAAAGGAATTTGAGGATCGAGGAGCGAGAAAGGCGGCGAAGATTGAGCCATGGGTGTGTGCTTGACCCTAAGAGGGAAGGTTGCGGCAAAAGCTTGATTGAGCTAAATCTTGAAGGAAGAGAGCCAGTGGCTTCGCTTCATCGAGAGAAAATTCAAAGGCGAGGCCACTCTGATTTGTGAGATGAAAACTTGGCTCACCCACATCCGCCGCTGACCTTACGCTCCACAGGCGTGCGCTCGCTTGAGACCTCATCGCTTGTGGCTGGCATTAGGGCAATCTGTGACCCATGCACCCAAGCTGGTCCAGTCGAAACGCGCAGTCTCGGATCTGGCGAGCCAGCCATCAATGAACCCAGGGAGGTTCCACCACCATGGGCATGGGCCCTTGCGTATAAGGAAGTGGTCGGCGGATCTTTGGTGGGTTTGCCCCTTCTTGCGGCCACTGAGGCGACACGAAGCAAAAAAAAATGTCTACGTCGGGAAGGGGAAGAGGCAGGGGCACTTAGAGTTTCATTGTGTCCTCGGAACAAGGAGTTCACGTCATCATGGGTCTCGTGGCAACATACTAAATGGTTATAAATGATATAGCAAAAGCCTTGTTGTACCAATTGCACATAAAGCTCATCGCATTGGGCTTAGAGTTTCTCGTGGCAACATACTAAATGGTTATAAATGATATAGCAAAAGCCTTTGTTGTACCAATTGCACATAAAGCTCATCGCATTGGGATTAATCATGTTTCTTGTGAATACGTGACCATATCGGCAATGGCGGTGAATAGGAAATCAACGACAAGCAAAGGTCATGCGGGGTGTGTCAAGTTTTTTATCGGTTGAAGCAAAAATAGTCTTTGGTGCTCTGAATCGACAAACAACCTCATGCTAAATAACGTCCTACCATCGGGCTACATCCTATTGTTTGTACAAAAGCAGGTTGACTCACCTATTGAATTGTCCCTTTATGCATTTTACAATTCTCCCGATTTATATATGTCTTTCGGTTTCTTTGGGCGTCAAGGGTGTGTTGAAAATTAATAAGCGGAGGATGAAGGCCGCAGTCTGGTTAGATAAGATTTCAAAAGGCGTGGCGACAAGGTCTCCAACTAATGGGACTCCATGCGGTGGCGGGGAGGATCACCGACATCGGCGTATTCCCTTACCCTCGATGTTGGGCGAGGTCTCCAACTAATGGGACTCCATCTTGGCCGGGGAGGATATGTGTTGCCGGCAATGACGTATTCCTTACCCTCAATGTTGCGCCTCGGTAAATCATATAGTGATACACAAAGAAAAAAAGCGGAGAAGAACTTGACGTTTGCCATAATTAAGCGAAAGCATCTCTTGCAATGCACCCTTGCCAATGCGGGTTCATGTTCTCCGTTGTCAGTGGCGTCTCAATGCTAAGTATTCTCGGTAAATCATATAGTGATACACAAAGTAGCAGAGAAAAGAACTTGACGTTTGCCATGACACAAGCGAAAGCATCTCTTGCAATGCACCCTTACAAAGGTTCATGTTCTCTTGTCAGTGGGTTGTCTCAATGCTAAGTATTCCTCGGTAAATCATATAGTGATACAAGAGAAAAGCGGAGAAGAACTTGACGTTTGCCATAACACAAACAAAAGCATCTCTTGCAATGCACCCTTACCAGCATGCGGGTACATGTTCTCCGTTGTCGAGTGGCGTCTCAATGCTAAGTATTAGCGATCGATGTGGAAATGGAGGTTGTCCTAACATGATCATTTGGTCGTGAGGGCGGCCGGGTTGTAGATGAGTAACCTCTGAAGAGCGAAGACCATGGCGGGCACAATTCGGATGTTGTTGGGCTGTCTTGGTGGATATTTCGATTGGGCGCGTGATTCTACCGTTGCACGCGAGCGTATGTCTTAGTATGACGAAAAATCCTAAGGTCAAGAGGCACCTCCTGATGAAAAAAAAAAAAAAGGGAATAAACCCTTTTCGTTTTGCTCATCCTCCGTGCACGACTTTATAAGGGCCTCCGGAGGCAGTTCCGCGTTGGACTTGACCTCGCGCCGCCTCCGTTTTCCTCTCCCACCTCCCTCCTCTAAACCCGCACCAGAAGCAGCGCTCTAGGGTTTGCTCCTGCCACAAACCCTACCACCAGATTGCCCGGATTCCGGCAGAGGTAATCCATCGGCCCCTCGCGCCCTCTCCCCGTCCGCGGGCTAGTATTTCCTTTCCGCTTCGTGTGGGCGCTCAGATTCCGCTGGTTGTTGCAGGCGGCGGCTGCGAACTGGTGGCATGGCGGGGTACCCGGAGGACAACCAGCACGCCATGAACGGGTACGAGGATGAGGTCGAAGAAGTGGAGGAGGTCGACGAGGAGGGCCGCCCGGGGCGGAGGGGACGGCGAGATGGGGGCGATGGTGGTGGCTATGGCGACGCCGGTGGGGATGACAGGAGGGCTGGGGGCGGTGACTCGTCAGGGGTAAGTGATTGGAATTATTGTTTTTGTTTGTCTTGGATTCGAGGGTGTTGGTGTACTGATGCTTGGAGTCTTTGCAGGAAGATTTTCGTCGGAGGCGTCGCATGGGAGACAACTGAAGGTATAAGACGGCTCTTGTTCTTTCTTTCTACTTCATTCATGTCTAGGGCTGTTACATTCGTTCAAATGCCAATCTTTAATTGTCCAGCCTTTGTTAGATTCTTCATCTTGATAGAAAATCTGAAGAAAATTAGCTAAAACATGCCGTTCATCTCAGTGTTAGAAGTAGTGTTTTTGAATACACTGCTGCAAATTTTCTAATAGCAGATCCGCAGATGTTAAGATACCCAGAAGTGGTCAATTCTTGTTTTACATTTTGAGGATTTGTGTAGCTATGATAGATTGATCTATTCATATGTTTTTTGTGGGGTTGCATGTTTTGGTAATATAGTAGGTAATGCAAATTCAAATAATGTGTATGGTTGGAATGTGTACCTATTAATCTTTTGTCAATCAGCTAACGGGAAAAAGTGATGTCTTGGTACACGTTGTAAAACTTTCATGTGCATACTGGTCAGTTGTTTGTACTTAGAAACAGTTTTGGTTCTTAATATCTTGCAAAATATAGCTGTTTATACTTTGTTTTGCACTGTTGCTTTCAGGCTCAGTATAGTTGGGTTATTGCATTTGTTTGTAGTCCCATCCTAACAGAAAAATTCCGTTATTTGTCTTCCGTTGTCAATTATATTAGCTCGATCCTTTTGCTTGAGGGGTTAGTCCTGGTATTTGGTTCAGGAGAAACATCGCAAATGTAAAGGCAATGGTGTTACCAAGCGCTGGTACCGTGAAGCGTAAGCGAGCGAAACTCAAACTTGTTTGGGAGGCGGACTGTAGCGTAATCAATTCGTCTCCAAAAAAAAAAAGCTAACAAATCTCAAAGGAGCAGCCATGGCAGGGCTCTCTGGGTTTAGCATGGTCGTGATTGCTGATGCAGAGGGTGCCACAGGGGCGTCGCTGATGCAGTGGGAAGTCTGGCAGACCATGGACACCAGGGGCTTGTTGGCGACCGTGGCAAGCAACAGGCCCAGCGGCGCCGACACCCTGTAGGCGTGGTTGTATGCCAATGAACTCCTCGAAGAACAGGAAGGGTGGGCACCTCGTGTTGCTGAGCCTGGCGACGGCAATGTCCATGTCGGCCTCCATGAAAACCACGCCCTTCCTGGCGCAGTCCACCACCAGCTTCTGACTGGCCTCCTCGTGCAGCCAGCCGGCCAGCATGTACTAGTGCACCAGCGCCTCCGCCGTGGGCGCTGGTTGAGCCGTCGATGGCAAAATGTCCAGTGATGGCGGACATGACTTAAGTGGCAGCGCGTGGGATGGTAGCATGTGGTGCGAGAGAGGTGAGGTCAGATTATTACGGCGTTCGTGGCGCTTCATGCGGAGGCCACAGAGCAAACGGGAGAAGCATCGTGCGATGGTTTCCGATTACACATCATATTGGGCGTAATGAGATTACAACTAGGCTAGGACCTGATACCGTGTTATCTCATTACAGCCGGTTGATCAAACAAGATTCATTGTTATCCCTTACCAGCGTAAACAGGCGGCGTTACAAATTGGTGAACCAAACACCTTCCTAGTTTTGCAAACTAATACTTGAACCACTTATGAATCATGTCTCGTCTTTTTAGTTTAGTTTGATATCAGACTATGGTTATGTTATACAGAAGATCAACAAATCTGTGGTTAGTGCATTTAACCGTATCTATCTGCCTGTATTAAGTTTATATTGTTATTGATAGCATACATATATTTGGATGAAAGATGCTCGGGCAAGAACAACTCTCTTTCATCTTTGCATCTCCTTCATTTCTTCTTTATTAGTTATGTTAGAAATTTTCACTCTCACATGTTGCACAGTAGTCTCCTTTGGATTCAGTCATATGCATTTGGTTCATGCATTAATATACTGATAATTCTTAAATGAAGGTAGGAATGAGTTAGTTTTTAAGAACAATGGTTTTTCCAGTACTGTTTGTGTGTCTATTGGTGCTCTTGGTTTCTGAGTAGGTTAGCTATTGTTACTGCTTTTATATGAAACGTTTCTACCTTCTTACAAACACACTGCTATTTCTTCAATACTCCTTGGTTTCGTTTTATCAATCAAGTTAATTTACTTTCCCCAATTGACAATTGTGTATGGTTTATTTGTTTGTATGTAGAATCATTCTCCAAGCATTTTGGGAAGTATGGGGCTATAACTGATTCTGTAATTATGAAGGACAAGCATACTAAGATGCCTCGTGGATTTGGATTTGTTACATTTTCTGATCCATCTGTAATAGACAAGGTTTTGGAGGATGAACACAATATAGATGGAAGAGCGGTAGGATATCTTAATCTAGATTGGCGTTATGTGGGACCTCAGTGTATATTTTATTTTTAGTTAATAGTTGCACAGTTGATTTGGAGTGTTCAGCTTCTTTGTATCTCTCTCAACTTATGAACTATTCAGGTTGAAGTCAAAAGGACAGTCGAGGAAGAAATGTCCTCAAAAGATGGCCCCAAGACAAGAAAGATCTTTGTTGGTGGGCTACCTTGACACTAACGAAGGTATTAGTTGCAAATGATCAATCTTGAACCTATTTTGGTTATGGTAAAACTTACAAGCTTTGTAATTTCAGATGATTTGAGGATCACTTTTCCTCGTATGTAGCGTGGTTGAACATCAGATAATGGTGGATCACAGCACTGGGCGTTCAAGAGGTTTTGGTTTTGTCACTTTTGAAAGTGAGGATTCTGTCGAAAGGGTCATATCTGAGGGAAGAATCGTGATCTTGGTGGGAAGCAGGTCTGCATTTTCTCCTGTTTCCAAACCTTTTATTTCAGTAGTTCTTCCTGAGCTCCATTATCTTAATACTCCGTCCGTTCCATAAGCGACAAAATTATGGAGCAGTGGGAATAACAAATATGTAAGAGTAAGGATAGTAGAGATAAGCGAGCATGAGGATTTCTGCACCCAACTGCTCAGTATGAGATGTGCTCCAAAGTGGTCTAAGAGCTTCTGATTGTGGTTCATCTTCTTGTGGTTATTTCTGCCACTGTATTGCACATGTCATTTTTGTATTTAGAGATTTTATGCATTGCTGGTATTTTCTTGCGAGCCAGATGGATTGGAAACTTTTATCTCAGATGCATCTACTACGCTGATAGAAGATTATTTGTTTTACCCTCAAATTGAGCTGCTAGCTTGATAGTGCTTTTAGTTGACAATCAGAGTAAATTTCTTACATGAGTTGAAATAAAGAAGGCTGAACCAAAGAAACATGGAGGTGATCACAGTAGCAATGGGAGATCTAGTCACTCTGGTGGTGGTGGTCACGTGGTTCTTACCGTAGTGGTGGAGCTGCTGCTGGTGGTGGCAGTAGCAGCGGTGGTGGTGGCTATGGCTATGGTGCTGGTCATCGATCTGCTGCTGCAGGAAGTTATTATGATAGCACGGGATATGGTTATGGTAGGAGGCTATGGTGCCGCCGCGCTGCTGCCGCCTATGGAGGCAATGCTGGATATGGGTCTGGTTTTGGTGGTGGCTATGGTGGCTCTATGCGGTGGTGCTTATGGTGCATCTGGAGCATATGGGCGGTGCCTATGGTGCGGGGTGCTTACGGGGCGGTGCCTATGGTGCAGGTGCTACAGGTGGCGCCTATGGTGGCGGCGCTCCTGGTGGCTCTGGTGCTGGTGGATATGGTAGTTATGGGGGAGGGAGCAGGAGCAGGAGCAGGGGTGCTGCTGCTGGTGGTGGGAGTGCAGGTGGTCAGGGCTCTAGCAGGTACCATCCCTATGGGAAATGAGTGTAAACCCCTGTGGTTTTTCTAGGATGCAATAAGCACTCATCTCCATGGGATCTCCTAGAGTTGGGCATTCATCTCCTAGAAGTTGGGCATTCATCTTGAGTTACCTAATCAGAGGCATCAGAACATTTTGGTTTTGTTGAATTAAAGTCGTAACCGGGGACAAGTGTAATCTTTGTTGCTGAGCCTGCCCGTAGTTTGGTGTAGCGGCTACACATTAAAGCTGTGTTGTATTCTTTGGTTTCCATATGCAGAGCGTTAGGAGACCCTGAAAACAAAGCCTTTCGTTGGTTTGATAGAACTATATTTGTGCTGTAAGAGATCGTCTTTGCAAGCAGCTAGCTGTTGCCATCTGAGCTTACATGTAGGAAGCCTTTAAACTGTTTGGTTTATGCTTCTGGCGGGCTGTTTGATGCATTTTGATATGATAGGTTATGTATATAGTCATTGCTAATCCTCGGAACCCAGGAATGCGTTCTGGGTGTAAAGGAAAATGATTTTATGACTTGTGGCACTGATAATGTTTGCAAATTTAATTATTGTTGATATATCGTCTGGTAACATTTGCCCTTTTCCGTAGACCTTTTTCCTCTGAAAACATTTGATCATCAGGAGTTGAAAGCCCTGAATAGAAGGGCATCTCCGACAGCCAACCCAAAATGTCCTGTTTATTTTTTACATAGAGCACTCAAATAATTAAAGATGAATATCATCCTTTATCCATTGATGTTATAGTTGCATGGAGGAGCTTCTTCCGCACAATCTTGCAATGAACAAAGACTGCTGCAGTATGCTGATGTCATTGTGGGGCTTAAAGCATCCCAACATAGTGCCAAATCCAGAGGTCGACCTGATACTGACCTTTAGAGCATATAATCGGAAATTCCGACCTGATAATGACCTTTAGAGCATATAATTGGAAATTCTTCCATTGCTGGATAGTGTCATGAACAATGTCTTTGGCAATTGATCCTCTCAAGTACTCTGGTCCAAACACCTTGACATGATGACCTGTAGTTCACCAACAAATGAATTGTAGATGTTGTTTGTGCATCTTTGCATCCATGCATGCTAAGAAACCATGTCTTGCAATTGAGTGTGCGTCACATTGTTGTTTATACAACATTAGGAACCAATTAGATCATTTGTTAATTAGTTATAGTTAACAACTAAACCTTAAGTTACGAGTCACTAACAAGCCAAGACTTATCTAAATTGTTTTAACAAAGAATATAGAAAATACAACAAATCATAAGGACTAAAGTGTCGGATAAACTGTCAAGAAAAACTGAAGTGTCAAATGCACATGCATTTGAATTGGATCATAAGGATTACGAAAAACAGAAGTCATTCATATTACATTGAATGGTTCCATCTCGATAATAAAGGACATAAATGCTCTATAGCATATATGTTCATCGTCGATAATTCAAATATAGACACTAGAAATTTGGGGATGACCTTTGCCAATTATGTCTATAATGATTCACATAGCAAATAATAGATAATAACTCAACCACAACCTTTAACACACAACTATCATACATGTCCAAACAATTGTATTCAATAATACAAATGAACTACAAAAGGACTTTAAAAGGATACATTACAAGTTACTACAAATATACAATTGTATTCAATAATACAAATGAACTACAAAGGACTTTTAAAGGATACATTACAAGTTATTACAAATATACAATTGGATCCAAAAGAAGCTACATTGACCATTATCCAAGTATTTAGAAAATGATCTTGATGAATAGTACATGGTTATTACAAGCGAATAAAGAAATTCTAAACTAATCTTGATCTTCTCCTATTCTTCATGATCTTCTTCCAAAACTTGCCAAGCGAAACATTAAACATGGACATATTTGGTTAAGATTAAAATGTTGCTTTCGGAGAAATGCATTTACATCTGTTGGTACGAGGAATGCGGAACTAGGCTACATCGAATCGAGAGAAATTTCCAAAGGGTTGAGTGAAACAACCAACTATAGGAACAAAAAGTGACCAAATGAATAGTGGAAATGACCATAAGACACGATTGATGACCAAAAGCGTATGTGATGATCTAGCGGGAGAATGGCGATCAAGTTAAGCGCTTTCGTCTCGAGCTTCGTTGGTTTTCTCCGAAGAGGAGATGATGATGCACCCGCGATGGCGTAAGTATTTCCCTCGGTTTTTGAGAACGAGGTATCAATCCATTAGGAGGTCAGCGCAAGTCCCTCGTACGCACAAAGCGATAGCTACTGTAACCAACGCGATTAGGGGTTGTCAATCCCTTCATGGTCACTTACGAGTGAGATCGATAGAGATAATATTTTTGGTATTTTTGGTATAAAGATGCAAAGTAAAAAGTAAAGCAAAGCAAATAAATAAAGTGATGGAGATTAATATGATGAGAATAGACCGGGGCCATAGGTTTCACTAGTGGCTTCTCTCAAGAGCATAAGTATTCTACGGTGGGTGAACAAATTCTGTTGAGCAATTGACATAATTGAGCATAGTTATGAGGTTATCTAGGTATGATCATGTATATAGGCATCACGTCAAGAGACAAGTAGGCAAAGCGATTTTGCATCTACTACTATTACTCCACTCATCGATAGCTATCCGGCATGCATCTAGAGTATTAAGTTAAAACAGCAAGATGACATGATGTAGAGGAATAAATTCTTGCAATATGATAAATACCCCATCTTGTTATCCTTGATGGCGACAATACAATCTGAGACCTTACAACCCTTTACATCCTTTGGGTAAGGACACAGCAATATTGAACCCAAAGCCATGCACTTCTCCCATTGCAAGAACTACCAATCTAGTTGGCCAAACCAAGCGGATGATTGAAGAGACTTGCAAAGATAAATCAATCATACATAAAAGAATTTAGAAGATTCAAATATTATTCATAGATAATTTGGATCATAAACCCACAATTCATGGTCTCAGCGAACACACATAAAGAAGATTACATCGAATAGATCTCCACGAGAGAGGAGAACATTGTATTGAGATCCAAAGAGAAAGAAGCCATCTAGCTACTAGCTATGGACCCGAAGGTCGAAGTAAACTACTCACACTTCATCGGAGGGCTATGGGGTTGATGTAAAGCCCTCCGTGGTAGATGCCCTCTCCGTGAACTCCGGACGAGGCCCAAGATGTGATCTCGTGGATCTGAGGAATTGCGGCGGTGGAATTATGTTTTGGCTCCGTCTACGGTCTATTGAAGTGCGTGCGTATATATAGGAGGAAGAATGCGTCGGTGGAGCATCGGGGGCCCACGAGGTGGGGAGGCGGCGCCGAGGGCACCCTCGCGCTCGTGACCGCCTCTGGTGCTTCTTGGAGTAAGGTCAAGTCTCTGGATCACGTTCGGTGAGAAGATCACGTTCGAAGGTTTCATTCCGTTTGGACTCAAATCGATATTACATTTTGTTGAAATCTTTGGAAAAGGCAAAAACAACAATGCAGGTGGACCTCCGGTTAATAGGTTAGTCCCAAAAATAATATAAAGTGGAAAATAAAGCCTATTATAGTCCAAAACAATAGATAAAGTAGCATGGAGCAATAAAAATTATAGATCGTTGGAGCGTATCGGGCGTCAAGCTTAATTCACCTTTCGAGTCCTCGAGTAGGTAAATGATAAAAAGAATTTTTGATGCGGAGTGATACTTTGGCATAATTTCAATGTAAATCTTCTTAATCATGGTATGAATATTCAGATCCGAAAGATTCAAGACAAAAGTTCATATTGACATAGAAATAATAATACTTCAAGCATACTAATCAAAGTAATCATGTCTTCTCAAAATAGCATGGCAAAAGAAAGTTCATCCTACAAAATCATATAGTTAGGCTATGCTTCATTTTTGTCACACAAAGATGTTCCCAACTTCTATACCCCAGATGACAAGCCAAGCAATTGTTTCATACTTAAATAATCTCAAACTTTTCAATCTTCACGCAATACATGGCGTGAGCCATGGATATAGAACTATGGGTGGAATAGAATATGATGATGGGGATTGTGTGGAGAAGACAAAAAAGGAAAAAGTCTCACATCAGCGAGGCTAATCAATGAGCTATGGAGATGCCCATCGATTGATGTTAATGCAAGGAGTAGGGATTGCCATGCAGCGGATGCACTAGAGCTA
>JAHHZJ010009340.1:0-16346 GCA_021437245.1 Aegilops speltoides
CCAACATCAAGCGTGTTTCAACTCCAGTGAAAATGTTCAAGATGGAGACATAGATATTTCAAAGTACACGGATCAATGTCCGGGATCCGTTACTAAACCTTCTCGAACAAAACATGATCAACAGAATCTATGGGTGTTGATTCATCACAATGTAACTAGATTGGGACCTTGCAAGTGGGAGTTTGGAAATATGCCCCAGAGGCAATAATAAAAGTATTATTATATTTCATTGTTCATGATAATTGTCTTTTATTCATGCTATAACGTATTATCCGGAAATCGTAATACCGGGAATACATAGACCAAATATGTCCCTAGGAGCCTCTAGTTGATAGCTCGGGATTAACGGAAGTCATGGTTTGACTATGGACATTGGATGTGTTGATAAGGATCACATCATTAGGAGAATGATGGATGGACAAGACAATCCTAAGCATAGCACAAAGATCGGGGTTTTTTAGAGCTTTGCCAATGTCAAGTATCTCTTCCTTGACCATGAGATCGTGTAACCCGGATCCGTAGGAGGCTTTGGGTTAAACTCCCGTTGGGTGACTATAAATACCTGGGTTCTCCAAAGTGTCTTGGGTTGACCGGATCGAGGCGATTTGTCCCCGTGTTGGAGGTATCTTGGGCCCCTCTAAATCATCATAAGATCAAGGTACCAAGGTGGTACGGGATCATGCATTAGCAGTAAAGTGACTTCGTTGAGCGAACAAGGTATTGGGATCCGGCGACGAGTCTCGGGCAAATCGACCAACAAAGGGTTGTATGGGTTTATCCCTCGACCGTGGTTCACCGATGAAATCATCGAGGAGCATGGGGACCAAATGGGTATCGATCCCTTTTTATTCAGATGGTCTCGGCATGTTTGTGTCTCCCCAACCGAGGGTCTACACATAAGGTTCTGGCGCTAGGGTTTTGGAAGACTAGTATTGACTACGAAGTTGTTGGTCCGGATGAGATCCGGGCTCAGGGTTCAATGGTCAGGGGTTTTTATATGGGAAGTTGTCATCGGACAGGAAAGTTTGGTTTCGGTATTTCGGGCCACGGAGGTTGGGGTCCACCGGGGGCCACCCTGGGGCCCATGGGGAAGGGGAGGGACCAGCCCCGGGGTGGGCGCCCCAGGCCCATCGCCGGGTTGGGGGAAGCCTAAAGGCGCCCCTTGGGGCAAGTCCCCTCCCGCCCCCTCTAGATCCCATCTGAGGTTTCCCCCCCTTCCTATAAAAGGGGAGGGAGGGCCGTG
The DNA here is from genome assembly GCA_021437245.1 of Aegilops speltoides. NCBI lineage: Eukaryota > Viridiplantae > Streptophyta > Magnoliopsida > Poales > Poaceae > Aegilops > Aegilops speltoides. Next base: position 1,244 of record JAHHZJ010009340.1, read on the forward strand.
AAATCCAAGGGGCCCCCTCCCTAACACATCTCCTCCTCCCCGCTTAACCCGCCATTTCCCCCCCCGTTCTATTCGATCTTCCTCAACCCTCTTCCCCTTTGGGATCAAGAAGGAGAGCGTCTCCCCGCGGTGTTAAGCGGAGGTGCTATCCACGCCCTCGATGCGGCTATATCTCCCACGTGTCGAACCGACTTAGAGGCATAAGCATTGAAAGCAATGTAAGTGAGGTAATCTTCAACAACCCATGTAATACATAAGGGAAAAGGAAAGTTGGCTTCAATCCACTTCACAAATTACATGAATAAAGCATTACATCATCCAGATACAAAATCCATCGGAACCAAAATAAAAGAAAGAACCCCAAATCAAAGGTCCCGATCGACCCCAACTGGCTCCACTTTGATCAACTAGACAACAACACAAAGGGAAGATCTTCAGAGCTCCTCCTTGAGCTTGGTTCGCACCCCCGAACATAGGACCCCTTGGTTTTGGAAGTTCCGGTGAGCCCGGGTCGCAATCCCATTCCATGGGTATCAAGACTAAAAGCAATGGGAAAGGAAGGGGTAAAGTGGTGGGTTGAGCACGATAAGCATATATGGTGGCTAACATACGCAAATGAGGGAAAGAAACAAGGACGTGTAACTAGCAATGATCAAATACAACACCTACTTCGAAACATCAAACCGGTTCACTTCCGGGACCCGGAAGAGACCATCCGGCTACCCGGTTGATCGTTTTAATTCGGATCGGTGTCAAGTTATCTACAAGGACATTAACAAATTCCCATCGCCACATAACCGGGGCCGCTCGAAATTTAAACCCCGCGGGGGTCCCAACAGCCATGACAAGCCTCGCGATCACGAAGAATAGACCTTCACCCAAGACATCCGATCGGTCGGATCCCGGACATCAAGACATTTGACAATGGTAAAAAAGACCAGAAAGCCGCGTCGAAACATCGATAGTAGCCCTATTCCCTCGGCCCACCGGATGCCGCGTCCGGCTAACCCGTTGCCAAGGATGGTCCAACGATGTCTAGTTTGGAAACAACAACCTTGGGGGCTATAATAAAGATGACCCTTGGGTTAATTATCCCAAGGGAAAAGTAGGGGTGGTGAGGCAAATGGTAAAGTCAATGTTGGGCCTTTTTGGAAAGTTTTATTCAAAGCGAACGTGGGGTCCCATAAATCACCCGACCCGAAGGGGCCAAAATCGAACATAACACCGGATGGCGGAAACTAGGGCGCAAGAGGGAACAAAACACCGGCATAAGGCGAGCCTTCCACCCTTTACCAAATATATAGATGCATTAATATATAAGAGATATTGTGATATCCCAACAAAACCCTTCACCATGGAGAAATCTTCAAAACCCCCCCCTTTTAAAAAAAGGTTTGGGAAAAAGGGGGAAAGGGGGGGCCCCCAACCAAGGGTATTGGGGAAAAAAAGGGAAAGGGAAAAAGGGGGGGCCCAACCAAAAAATTTCCCCCAAAAAAAAAAAAAGGAAAAAGGGGGGGAAAAAACCCCCCCAAAAAAATTTTTTCCCAAATTTAAAAATTTTACCCCAAAAAAAACCCCCCCAAAACCCGGGGGACCCAAATTTAAACCTTTGGGGGTTTAAAACCCAAAACCCCATCCCAAAAAACCCCCCGGGGTTTCCCCCGGGGTCCCCAAAAAAAAGGTTCCCAAAAGGAAAAACCCCTTAAAAATTAACCCCTTTCCCCCCCAAAAAATTTAAATTAAAACCCAAAAAAAGTTCCCGGGGGCCCATCCCCCAAAAACCCCCGGGCCCCCGGGGTTTAAAATTGCCCGGGTTTTTCCCCAAAGGGGGGGGGAAAGGGGAAAAAAAAACCCCCCTTTTAAAAAATTTTCCCCAAACTTTAAAAAAAGGGGGGAAAGGGGAAAAAGGGGGGGGGAAAAGGGCCCGGGGGGGGGCCCCCCCCGGGGAAAACCCAAACCAAAAATAAACCCTTAAGGAAAAAGGGGGGAAACCCAAAAAATTTAAGGGGCCCCCCAAACCAAAAAAATTAAAAAATTTGAGAAGGGAAAAAAAAGGTTTCCCAGGAAAAAATTAAGGGTTTGGCAAAAAGGGGGGAAAGCCTTAAAACCCAACAAGGGGGGGTTTCAAAGGGAATTTGGAAAGGGTGGGGGAAATTGGAAAAAAAAGGAAAAAAAAAAAAAAAGGAACCCCCCAAAAAAAAAAAGGAAAAAAAACCCAAAAAAAAAAGGGAAAAAGGGCCCCAAAACCAAAGGAAAAGGGAAAGAAAAAAAAAAGGAAACACAAAAAAAAAGGGGGCCAAAAAAGAAATTTTTTGGAAAAAATTTTTTTTTTAAAAAAAAAAAATTTAAAGGGGTTTAAAAAAGGGGGTTGAAAATTTAAGAAAACCTTTTTAAAGTTTTTTTTCCCCAAAAAAAAGGGAAAAATTGGAAATTTGGAAAAAAACCCCCAAAAAATTTTAAAAGGGGAAAAAAAAAAAAGGGCCCCCAGGCATTTTTTTTTACTTTTTAAAAAAAATTTGGTTAAAAGGAAAAATTTTTTTTTTTTTAAAAAAAAAAAATTTTTTAAAAATTTAAAAAGGGAAAAAAATTTTTTAAAAAAAAAAAAAAAATTTTTTTAAAAAAAAATGGAAAAAGGTTATTATTTTTTTTTTTTTGGGGGGGGGTTTTAAAAAATTTTAAAAAAATTAATTGGGGGGGGGGGAAAAAAAAAGGGGCCCCTTTAAAAACAAAAAAAAAAAGGGGGCCAAACCCCCCTGGAGGAAAAAGGGGGGGGGGGCCAACCCCCGGGGGGGGGGGGGGGCCCCGGGGGGGGGCCCCCGGGGGGGAAGGGCCGGGCTTCCTCGGGGGGAAATGGGGGCCGGGGGGTTGGCGAAAAGGGGGGAAAAACCAAAAGGAACCCCCTTTTGGGGGGCCATTTGGGGGGGGAAAAAAGGGGGGGGGGGGGGAAAAAAGGGGGGGGGGGGGAAGGGGGGAGGGAAAGGGGAAAGGGGGGCCCGGGGGTGAAAACGGGGCGGGAAATTGGGGGGGGCGGGCCCCTTTAAAAAAGGGGGGGCCCGAAGGCCGGGCGCCCGGCCCTTTGGGCCCTTTTTAAACCCCTTGGGATTCCGGGCAAGGCCGGGGGGGGGCCGGGGGGGGGCCCGCCCGGGCCCGGGGGGGGGCCCCCCAGGCGGGGTTTGGGGGGAAGGGGGGGGTTTTTGGGGGTTTGGGGTTTGGAAAAAGGGGGTTTTTTAAAGGGGGGGGTCCAAATGAGGGGGGCCCCCCCAAAAACCCCAAAAAGGGGGTTTAAAGGGTTTTGGGGCCCAAAGGGGTTGGGGGAAAAAGAAGGGTTTTTTTTGGGGGTTTTAAAACCCCAAACCCAAAACTTAAAGGGGGGTTCCCCCCCTTTTTGGCCCCAAAAACCTTTTTAAAAAATTTAACAAAGGAAAAAAAGGGCCCAAAGGGGAAAGGGGGGAAAATTGGAAAAGGGGAAAAAAAAAATGCCGAGGCCCCCCAAAAAAAAAAAAAAAAAAAGGGGGAAAAAAAAACCCAAACAAAAAGGAAAAGGGGGTAAAAGGGGACACCGGGGGGGGGGAAAACCCCCCCTTTAAGAGGGTTCCCCCAATTTGGGGGGGGGGGGAAAAAAGGGAAAAAGAAGGGAAAAAATTTTTTTTGACCAATGAGTGAAACCAAAGAACCTTGAGAGGTTGAGCAATTTAAAAGAAAAAAAAAGGAAGAGATTGCAAACAATCCGGGAAAAAAGGGAAAAAAGTATTACGAAATTTTTAAAAAAAGGGAAAAAATTTTAAAAAAAAAAAAACCCCGGTATAATGAGATGAACCAAGGAACAAGAATGGCAGAATTTGGAAAACTCCGGAGAAAAAGAAGAAAACTTGATGAGATGAAAAGATATTGAAGAGATGATACAACACCCGGTTAAATGGATAAGCAAGAAAAGAACACGATCCTAACAATTCGAGAGATGAGTGAAGAGCACAACATCACAATGCCTCCAAAAGAAAGAATAGAAGTTAGACCGTTGGAATAAAAGGGGAGAAGAAAATGACAACTTTTGCCACAAGTGAACTTGGAAAGCATCCTTGCAAAGAAGAATCGAATGGAGTTGTTGGAAAATCAACAACGAAAAGAACAAACTTTGGGGCTTATGGCATCTCAAAACTATGGGTGACAACCGGCCACTAAAAACCAATTGATTTGATTGGAGCACCAAAGAGATGAAAAATTTCTTTCCCGAGAGGATAGGGAAAACTTGGATCATTGATAAACACCCAAATAGCAACATTCCTTAGGGAAGGCTTTAGGTGAAATCTATACCAAGAAACCTCCAAGAAGAGATTGATGGATTTAAAATACCTCATTCTTGACAACATATGAATCATGAAACAAGAAGGAAATTGTCAAGAGTGACATAACACCATCTCAAAAGATAAGGTAGAAAGAATTGCACTTTGGAATGCAAGATGAAAATACTTGAACTCCTCAAAACAAAACATGTGTTAAGCACCATGTTTATTTTTGAGTATAGCTTGGGGTCATAACTTCAAGAGAAATCTTGAAGAACAATTGAAGAATGAAAAAAATCCTTGAGAACCACCATGTAAAGCCTCCATGAAGAACTCCGGTAATAAAAGGGATATGAAAAGAAAGAGAAGTTGAAAACACAAGGTGAATCCTTGCAATGATTTAGATGGATCTCCGTGATAATTAGAGCTTGGAACTCCGGGAAAAAGAAGATGAAACAAATAAAACCGAAATTATTCCTCATGAACAATCCGGAAAGAAAAGAATTAAACACTTGGATGAAACAAGGAATAAGAATTTGTTATTTATCCTTCACCAATTAAATTGATGACAATCAACGGATTTGGCATACTACTTATTCCCGTAGAAAGGATTAAAAGAGATATATCAAAACTTGAGAAGGTCTTCAAGAACCAACGGTAGGATTGGAACCAACAAATGAATTGGTATGATGAACAAGGAAAGAGATTTGAAAAACAACCGTAAAATTGAAAATGATCAAGTGGGGCATCACCGGTAAGAATTAAAATGAAGGAAGGTCTTGAGACAAATTTAGATACATGAAACAAAAGATCAAGAACTGATTAGAGGATATTTGAACGATGCACCGGTAAGATTTGGAAACGATAGCTACCGCGAGAATGAAGAAATGACATGATGGCCTTGGAGGAAAGAAATGGAAACAACTCATGAAATGCTCCGGATGGTAAAAAAGAATTCTCTTCGAAAACAATTATGAGAGGATGGCATCAAGCTAGGACCATGAATTTAAGAGGAATGGACCAAGATTTAAAGAAATCCTTCTTCGGTCTTCAAATGATGAGAATGACAACGAGAAACACCACCAAAATTATTGAGGCCACCCGGAAGAATCAAAAGGAAGAGGTTGAGCCAAATATGAAAAGAATTTGAAAGATCTTGGAGAAAGGCATTGGTGATGAAATTCATTCTTCGCCAAACTTAAAAATTTAGAATAACTCCGGAAATTAGAAGAGTCGGGTAAGATCCCGGGAAAAGACCGTGGGTTAGGGCCCCTCAAAAGAACACCCTTGAAAAGATTTAAAAGAGATGTTGCACCGGTTGAATTAAATGACTTGAATGAGAAAAAACCTCAAATACTTGAAGGGATTGAGAATGGAAACACAATCTTTGAGATATCTTAAAACTGGAACAAAATGAATAGGAAGAAGTGAATGATTAAGAGGTGCACCGGTATGGAAAGCATTGAAAGAGGAAAAGGTATGATCAAAAACTTGACTTGAATCCACCGGAGAAAGAGAAAGGAATGAGGAATGAGAACTAGTAGAACATCTTCTTGAGAACCACCGGGTAAGAACATTGATTGAAAAGAATGAAGAGACTTCACATGAATAAATGGATACTTGATTAAGAAAGGGAAAAGGGGGAGGGCGGGGGAACTTGGGACGGATGAAACAAACACCGTTGGAAAACAAAATTGATCTTTGGGATGGGGAGAATGATGGGATCCACTTGAAGAAAGCCGCCGGTGGAAAAGAATTAACATGACAACCTCAATGACCAAAAGGTTAGTATTCACATAGCAATATGAGAACACCGTTTAGGAAAGGTATGGATTCAACATTTGACTTAAGCAACTCAATACCACAAATAAACAAAACAAAGGATTTGGCTTAGAATTGGAACAAATACATATGATGAGATTTACCCAATCCCATATCATGCATCTGTCGGAAAGATATCCAAAAGCTCTTGAATTCCCACCTATAAAACCTTAAACTTTCGGTTATGCAATCGGTGTTGGGGATAAAGAAGCAATATATTCACCCAAACTAACAATACCTACATCCAAGTATCCATCCGTCAACACATAACCAAAAACCTTAAATCGTGGTACCTCAACCCAAAAGCATCCGTTTACAAGTCATGGAAATACTCCCCGACTACCTCCGATCGGGTTGCGGGGTTATCTCACCAAAATGATAAAAAGATTTTCGGTGTCCGATTAAACTCGGTATTCCGGCTGCAACGATAAAATTATGGCGACAACACCCGGAGCTCAACTCCGGACACCTTCCACTAAAAAACCCCCCGGGGGCACCAAGACAATGTTGTCATCATAAAACCATCGGAACGATTCCAAGATACCCGTGATCCTAAAAAAAATTTAGTGAAATTTAGAAAGAAGAGTCAAAACTCTCCGGGAGACCTCACCGAGCGAAAAGGACTAAGGAGTAAAAAAATTCCTAACTCTCCGAATATATAATCCTAAATGACTCAAAACATTTTTCTAGACACAACTCCCCTAAAAACGATCAAGCAAAGGGGCTCCAAGGTGGGAAGGCTCGATTACCAACTTTAACGCCCTCGATGCGGCTATATCTCCCCGGTCGAAGCACGACTTAGAGGCATAACCGCATTGAAAGCAATGTCCAAGTGAGGTAATCTTCACACAACCCATGTAATACATAAGGAAAGAGATACATAGTTGGCTTACAATCGCCACTTCACACAATTACATGAATAAAGCATTACATCATCCAGATACAATCAAGGTCCGACTACGGAACCAAAATAAAAGAAGAACCCCAAATCAAAAGGTCCCCGATGAAACCGGCTCCACCTTTATCAACTAGAACGAAACAACACAAAGGGCAAGATCTTCCAGCTCCTCCTTGAGCTTGGTTCGCCACCCGCCGGGAACATAGGCACCGCAAACTGGTTTTGAAGTATCCGTGAGCCACGAGGACTCAAATCCCATTACCATGGGTATCAAGACTAGCAAAGCTTAATGGGAAAGGAAGGGGAAAGTGGTGAGGTTGAGCACTAAGCAATATGGTGGCTAACATACGCAAATGAGGCGGAAAAAACGGAACGGTCGGAACTAGCAATGATCAAGAGGTGATCCCAACACCTACTTCGCCAAACATAACCCAAACCGTGTTCACTTCCGACCCGAGAAGAGACCATCACGGCACACACGTGATGCGTTTAATTCGGATCCGTGTCAAGTTATCTACAAGACATTAACAAATTCCCATCGCCACATAACCGGGCCGGCCTCGAAAGTTTAAACCCGGGGTGTCCCAACACCCATGACAAGCCTCGCGATCAAGGGAATAGACCTTCACCCAGACATCCGACGACTTATCCGGACATCAAGACATTTCGACAATGGTAAAACAAGACCAGAAACCGCCCGGCGTGCCGACATCCCGATAGTAGCCACAATCTCGCCTCGGCCACACCGGATAAGCGAACGGTAAACGTAACCCGTTGGGGATGGTCCCGCCGGCCTAGTTTGGACCAACACTTAGAAAGCACCGCCCGGGGCTATAATAAAGATGACCCTTGTAATTCTCCCAAGGGAAAAGTAGGGGTGGTGAGGCAAATGGTAAAAGTCAATGTTGGGCCTTCCGACAAGTTTTATTCAAAGCGAACTGCGGGGGTCCCATAAATCACCCGACCGAAGGCGCAAAACCGGGAACATAACACCGTATGCGGAAACTAGGGCAAGGGAACAAAACACGGCATAAGGCCGAGCCTTCCACCCTTTACCAAATATATAGATGCATTAATAATATAAGAGATATTGTGATATCCCAACAAAAACCCTGTCCACCATGGAGAAATCTTCAACTTCACCGCAACTAGCAAGCTATAAGAGGGGCTGAGCAAAGGGTAACATAGCCAAACAAGGTTTGCTAGGAATGGTGTCAAAGGTTAAGGTTCATGGCAATTTGGGATGGCGGACAACAGTAATAGGTAGCGAAGCAAAAAACGAGGCAACTAGCATAGCAATGATAGTAGTGAGATCGTAGGGCATCTTGCCCAAATCCCGAAGGAAGAAGAACGAGTCCATGAAGAAGACAACGGGGGTAACAATCCTCACAATCGAAAAAAGGAACAAGAAGCAAAGAAAGAAACAAACAACATGGTAAAAACACACAAGCATAAACATGGCATGATGCACAAACAAGTATGATGCATGTCCGGTTTAATGAGGCATGGCATGGCAAAGTGCAAAAACAAAACTACAAAAGTGGAGCTCAATATGCAACGAAGTTGCATATTGACAAACACCACATCAATTATTTAGTTCTTCTTTTTGCTACCCAACAATATTAAATGTTGTTAAACATGGCAAGGGGTGAACATAATGAAACTACCTACCTAGGCAAGTTTAAATGAGGCCAAACAACAAACAACAATCCCGAAAATCCCCATGTGCATATTTATGAATTGGTACTGTTCTGCCCTAAAACATATTTTAAAGTTGTTAAACAGGAAAATAAAGGACCATGTTAATCAGGCATTTTCCACCCCATTTACATATAAAGTTTATTTAAAACGGAGTTACGTTAAATAGTTATGAAATAAATCATTTTAAATGGCATTTGCAAATTAAAAAACACATTTTAAACAATTTAAACATGGATGAAAATGGCATATTATTAAACTAGACAAAATTCTAAGCATTTTACATGTATAAAGTTTTTACAATGATGCACGGTTAATGAGTTTTATATGCATGATTAAGGGTTTTCGAACCCAACTGAAATTAAAATTAGATCAGGAAAAAAACATATCGGGCCGAAACGGCCGGGACACAATAGGAAAAAAAAGGGGCGTTAGGGGTGGCCTCACCATGGGCGGCCTTGTGGAAGAGGCAGCCCGGGGGCCCGGCTGGAGGGGAATGGCCGGGGGCTGATGCTGCGGCCGGGTTGGTGGCCGGGCCCACGCAGGGGAGGCCAACGGGCACAAGGGAGGAGTCTCGCCGCTCCCGATATCCTGGCGGCGCTAACCCCAGGGGGGGCGTGGAGACCAAAAGGGCGGGCGGTTCCGGCCGATCCGGGGATCGGCCCCGGGGCCATTCCCACACGGGCGAGGCCGGGAGGCGATGAGACAAGGGGCCGTTCCGGCGCTCCATGGGGGCCTTCCGGAGAGAGAGAACAAGTTTGGGAGGGAGAGGGAAGGAGAGGAAGGAGGAGAAGGGGGCGCTGGCAAGGGGCCGACGATGGAGGGTCAGGCGGTTGAAGGCGGCTGCGGGACAGGGAGTGGGGTGGACGGGCGCCCCCGCGGGGCTCGGGTGCCCGCCTCCGGGCCGGACCGGGCGCGGGTGGGCGGTGGGGCGCAAGAGGGTGGCGCTCGCCCTGGGCTGGGGGGGCGATTTTGCCCGGACGGGCGGGAATGTCCGTGGGGGAAAGAGGGATCTAGGGTTTGGGGGTTTGGACCCAAACCGGGGAGGTTTTATAGGTAGAGGGAGCAAGGAGGTCCAAATGAGGGGGGCCCGATCGGATCGAAGACCGAACATGGAGGGGATTTAAATGGGTTTTGGGCCATTTAGAAGGGTGTTGGGCTGAACGAAAGGGCTTCACCCGTTAACTTGGGTATCAAACGACTCCAATGACACAAACTTGACAAAGGGTTACCGGGTTTACCCGGGCTGGCAAACCTGCCATTGAAAGTTTAACACCGGACAAGAGAAAGGGCAAAGGAACGCCGAGGACATAGGAGCCCGGATTGCAAACGGACAAGGGAAAATGCTCGATGCATGAGAAACCCTATACAATCGATGCAATGATGCATGATATGAAATGCGATGATGACATGGCAAAAAACGCAAGGACATGGCAACAGGGAATAATGGGACACTGCACGGATCCGGGCAAACACTCCACCACTGAGAGGATCTCGCCCCGAGATCTAGGATGGCCCGGGGAAACGGAAGAGGAAGAAAGAGGTAAAATAAGTTGCTTTTTGACCAATAGTGAAACCAAAGAACCTTGAGAGGTTGAGCAATTTAAAAGAAAAGTACCAAAGATGAACGAGATTGCAAACAATCCTAGAAAAGAGGAACAAGGGTATTACGGAATTTGAAGGTTGAAAGCATGGAAATAAGAGCTTCAAAAAAAAAGAATAACCAATGGTATAATGAGATAACAGGAACAAAAGGCAGAATTTGGACAAGACTCCGGAAAAGAGAAGAAACTTGATGAGATGAAAGATATTGAAGAGATGATAACACCCTTTAAATGGATAAAAGAAAAGAACACGATCCTAAAATTCGAGATGATGAGGAAGAGCACAACATCACAATGCCTCCGAAGAAAGAATAGAAGTTAGACCGGAATAAAGGGCGGAGAAGAAAATGACAACTTTTGCCACAATGAACTTGGAAAGCATCCTTGCAAAGAAGAATCAATGGAGTTGTTGGAAATCAACAACGGAAAAGCACAAGCTTTTGTGGGCTTATGGAAAACATCTCAAGACTATGAGGTGACAACCGCCACTAACGGAAACCATTGATTTGTTGGAGCACCAAAGAGATGAAAACTTCCACGAGAGGATGGAGAAAACTTGGATCATTGATAAACAAAATAGCAAAATTCCTTAGGGAAGGCTTTAGGTGAAATCTATACCAAGATAACCCCAAGAAAGATTGATGGATTTAAAATACCTCATTCTTGACAACATATGAATCATGAAACAGAAGGAAATTGTCAAGAGTGACATAACACCATCTCAAAAGATAAGGTAGAAAGAATTGCACTTTGGAATGCAAGATGAAAATACTTGAACTCCTCAAAACAAAACATGTTTAAGCACCATGTTTATTTTTGAGTATAGCTTAGGGGTCATAACTAAGAGAAATCTTGAAGAACAATTGAAGAATGAAAAGAATCCTTGAGAACCACCATGTAAAGCCTCCATGAAGAACTCCGGTAATAGAAGGATGATGAAAAGAAAGAGAAGTTGAAAACACAAGGTGAATCCTTGCAATGATTTAGATGGTTCTCCGTGATAATTAGAGCTTGGAACTCCGGAAAAGAAAGATGAAACAAATAAAACCGAGAATTACTTCTCATGAACAACTCCAAGAAAAGAATTAAACACTTGGATGAAACAAGAATAAGAATTATGTTATGCTTATCCTTCACCAATTAAATTGATGACAATCAACGGTTTGGCATACTACTTATTCCGAGAAAGGATTAAAAGAGATATATCAAAACTTGAGAAGGTCTTAACGAACCACCGGTAGGATTGGAACCACAAATGAATTGATTGATGAACAAGGAAGAGAGATCTTGAAAGAACCACCGAAGAATTGAAAATGATCAAGTAGGGGTGCATCACCGGAAGAATTATCAAATGAATGAAGTGCTTGAGACAAACTAGATACATGAGAACAAAGAGATCAAGAACTGATTAGAGGATATTTGAACGATGCACCGTAAGATTTAGGAGAACGATAGATACCGCTGAGAATGAAGAATTATGACATGATGGCCTTGGAGGAAAGAAATGGAAACAACTCATGAAATGCTCCGGATGGTAAGAAAGAATTCTCACAATCAAAAACAATTATGAGAGGATGGCATCAAGCTAGAACCATGAATATTCAAGAGAATGGACCAAGATTTAAGAGAAATCCTTCTTGGTCTTCAAATGATGAGAATGACAACGAGAAACACCACCAAGAATTATTGAGGCACACGGAAGAATCAAAAGCGAAGAGGTTGAGCCAAATATGAAAAGAATTTGAAAGATCTTGGAGAAAGGCATTTGGTGATGAAATTCATTCTTCGCCAAACTTAAAAGAATTTAGAATAACTCCGAATAATTAGAAGAGTCGGGTAAGATCCGAAAAGACCGTGGGTTAGGGCCCCTCAAAAGAACACCGTTGAAAAGATTTAAAAGAGATGTTGCACGTTGAATTAAATGACTTGAATGAGAAACAACCTCAAATACTTGAAGGATTGAGATTGGAAACACAATCTTGGAGATATCTTGAGCACTCGGAACAAATGAATAGGAAGAAGTGAATGATTAAGAGGTGCATCGGTATGAGAAAGCATTAGAAACGAGGAAAAAGGTATGATCAACAAAACTTGACTTGAATCCACCGGAGAAGAGAAAGGAATGAGGAATGACGAACTAGTAGAACATCTTCTTGAGAACCACCGGTAAGAACATTGATTGAAAAGAATGAAGAGACTTCACATGAATAAATGGATACTTGATTAAGAAATCTGGTCCTTGAAGAAAAAGGGTGGGGGCGGGAAAACAAAAGGCAACTTGGGACGGATGAAACAAACACCGTTGAGAAAACTTAGAAATGATCTTTGGGATGGGAGAATGATCGGATCCACTTGAAGAAAGCACGCGTTGGAAAAGAATTAACATGACAACCTCAATGATCAAAAGGTTAGTATTCACATAGCAATATGAGAACACCGTTAGGAAAGGTATGGATTCAACATTTGACTTAAACAACTCAATACCACAAATAAACAAAACAAAGGTTTGGCTTAATAAACGAACAAATACATATGATAAGATTTACCCAATCCCATATCATGCATCCCGGAAAGATATCCTAAAGCTACTTGAATTCCCACCTATAAAACTCCCCAAACTTTCGGGTTATGCAATCGGTGTTGGGGATACAGGGAAGCAATATATCTCACCCAAACTAACAATACCTACATCCAATGTATCCATCCGTCAACACATAACCAAGAAACCTTGAAATCGGTACCTCAACCTTAAAAGCATCCGTTATAAAGTCATGGCAATACTCCCGATCACCCGATCGAGGGGTTATCTCACCAACAACCCATAAAAGAGATTTTCGGGGCGATTAAACTGGTATTAAAACGCAACGATAAAATTATGCGACAACCCCGAGCTCAACTCCCCGACACCTCCACTAAAAACCCCCCCGGGGAGGCACCAAGACAATGTTTCATCATAAAACCATCAACGATTCTAAGATCCCTGATCCAAAAAAATTTAGTGAAATTTGAGAAGAAAGAGTCAAAACTCTCGCGAACCTCACCGAAAGGGACAGGGTAAAAAAATTCCTAACTCTCCGATATATATAATCCTAAATGACTCAAAAATTTTTTAGACACAACTCGCCCAAAAACGATCAAGGGGGGCTCCTAAGGTCGGGAAGGCTCGAACCAACTTTAACGCCCCGATCCATATTCCCCGTGCGAGCCGACTTAGAGGCATAACCGCATTGAAAGCAATGTCCAAGTGAGGTAATCTTACACAACCCATGTAATACATAAGGAAAGAGATACATACTTACAATCGCCACTTCACACAATTACATGAATAAAGCATTACATCATCCAGATACAATCAAGGTCCCACTACGGAACCAAAATAAAAGAAGAACCCCAAATAAAGGTCCCCGATCGACCCCAACGGGCTCCCTTGATCAACTAAAAGAAACAACACAAAGGGCAAGATCTTCATCGAGCCCTCCTTGAGCTTGGTTGGCCCACCCCCCATAACCGCAAACTGGTTTTGAAGTATCCGTGAGCCACGAACTCAAAAATCCCATTACCATGGGTATCAAGACTAGCAAAGCTTAATGGGAAAGGAAGGAAAGTGGTGAGGTTAAAGAGGACTAAGCAATATGGTGGCTAACATACCAAATGAGGCGAGAAGAAACAAGAACGGTGGAACTAGCAATGATCAAGAGGTGATCCGAACACCTACTTCGCCAAACAAACCCAAACCGTGTTCACTTCCGACCCCCGAGAAGAGACCATCAGGCACACCTTGATGCAATTCGGATCGTGTCAAGTTATCTACAACCGACATTAACAAATTCCCATCTGCCACATAACCCGGGCACGGCTCGAAAGTTTAAACCCCGCAGGGTGTCCCAACACCCATGACAAGCTCTCCGATCACAAGGAATAGACCTTCACCCAAGACATGACCGACTGTATCCCGACATCAAGACATTTCGACAATGGTAAAACAAGACCAGAAAGCCGCCCGGGCCACATCCCCGATAGTAACCCTATCTGCCTCGGCCACACCGGATAAGCGGGCGCGTACCCAACCTTTGCCAAGGGATGGTCCCCAACGGTGTTTTAGTTTGACCAACCAGACAAGCAGCCCGGGGCTATAATAAAGATGACCCTTTAATTACCCCAAGGAAAAATAGGTGGTGGTGAGGCAAATGGTAAAATCAATGTTGGGCCTTTGGACAAGTTTTATTCAAAGCGAACGTCGGGGGTCCCATAAATCACCCGACCGCGGGGCGCAAAATCCGGGAACATAACACCGTATGCGGAAACTAGGCGGCAAGAGGAACAAAACACGGCATAAGGCCGAGCCTTCCACCCTTTACCAAATATATAGATGCATTAATAATATAAGAGATATTGTGATATCCCAACAAAAACCCCCCACCATGGAGAAATCTTCAACTTCACCGCAATAGCCGCTATAAGAGGGCTGAGCAAAGCGGTAAATAGCCAAACAATGGTTTGCTAGGAATGGTGTCAAAGGTTAGGGTTCATGGCAATTTGGGATGGCTGGACAAAAGTAATAGGTAGCGCAAAGATAGGAAAAAAGGCAACTAGCATAGCAATGATAGTAGTGAGATCCAGGGGGTCATCTTGCCCAAATCCCCAAAGGAAGAAAACGAGTCCATGAAGAAGACAACGGATCAAACAATTCACAATCGAACAAACGGAACTAAGAAGCAACACCGAAAGAAAAAACAACATGGTAAACACACAACATAAACATGCATGATGCACAAACAAGTATGATGCATGTCCGGTTTAAT
>JAHHZJ010009342.1:0-24994 GCA_021437245.1 Aegilops speltoides
AGCGTGACATTTCCCGAAGAACAGACCGCGAGCGAAGAAGGACACATGCCGGCCAGCCTAAGTGTTCCGGAGCAGTAGCAAGCTACGTTGGAAACACTAGGAGACATTTCGATAAGAAGGCTACTAAAGATAAACAACTAGATAGTCAGATCCACACATACCAAGCATTTCAATCACATACACACAATATGCTCGATATGTACAAATACAACATGGCATCACAACATGACTCTCGACTCAAGTATTTATTCAATAGGCTCCAGGGCGAGATATTACAAACAGGGGTCTCATGACCCAACATTGAAACATACAAATCAAAGCACAAGCGGAAGCTAATATGTGCAGTCACAGACATCTACAAATGAAAAAGGCTTAGAAGCACGACTATCTACCCAGACCTGCCGAGGGCACAAGATCGTAGCTGAGGTATCAAGCTAAGCGTCGAAGTCACGATTGGAACTACTAAGCGAGGCTGAAGTCTCTCTGCAAAAAACATAAAATAGGCAAGCGTGAGTACAAATGTACCAACCAAGACTTACATCGAACTAGCTACATATGCATCATTATCAACAAAGGGATGGTGGAGTTTATGACGACAAGCGAGCTTTGACTTTCGGTGGCTATCCTAAACTACATTTGCAAGTAACTCTTTTGAGGTGGCGCTACGAGTCCACATATTCACCATATCAATACACCACTATGGATCGCTCCGTCTCCCTACGAGCGCCATCCATAGCACTCACACATATCTTGCGTATTTTAGAGTATCCACTTTCACTTGTCTATGAACTGTTGCCAACGACCAGAAGTCCTTTACATGCGGACACGGCTATTGAATAGATCATATTAACCTGCGAGGGGTGTACTTCTTCATACATGTTTCCACCACTTAGCGTCGCACCCGACATGTGCTCGGCGGAACTTCAGCGAAAACCAACGTGGGTGTAGACCACGACCTACCTGAACACTCAAGTCCCTAGTCGGGTTTATCGCCTATTTGGGTTCCATCTATGAGGAGTTCGGCGAGTTTAAGCTCACAGCCCCAAGCGATGTGAACAGGGTTCGTAACACCAAGCAGGCGCCGGTTTACCCGACCCCGTGCCTACCGCATCACAGCCCACCCTACGGACACTGCGCGCGGCCTCCGACATACTACAAACACGAGAAACTACTTGCAACTCACAGGACAGAGGACAAGGGTGAATAAGAAGTCGGCGGGGTCATATTTGGGGCCCAATGCATGGTAGTAGCTGAATCATGGATCACAAACACAGAACTCAGTTCCTAAGGGCGGCTTCAATGAGACAACCCACCATGTACTCCTACATGGCCTCTCACGATACCTTTACAGGATCGTGTTCACACTTAGCTCACACACAATAGGACATGTTCACACACCTCTGATTCATCCTCGATGAATGGGACTGACTCAACTCTAAGCAATAGCAGGGCATGACAAACAAACATGAATGAGTAGGCCTGACAGGCTCAAACAACTCCTACTCATGCTAGTGGGTTTCATCTATTCTTGTGGAATGACGAGGTCATGCAAAGGATAAAGGGTTCAGCTACATGACAAGTAACAAATGATTCGTTGTTGTCCTAATGCGGTAAAAGAGCAAGAAGCGAGAGAGTGGGATTATGTCGGAATGAACAAGGAGGTTTTGCTTGCACAGCACTACGAAGATATTATACTTCTTCATCGGTGTCATCGAACTCATCGTCGAAACCCGTCTATCGAGAGGGACAAACACGGCAACACGAGAAGGAAACACAATCAATGCAATGCACAATATGATGCATGATCATGACATGGCAATATGATGTGATTTGAGCTAATGCAACTAGCAGCAGATTAAATGGAGTTGGTTTGAATACAAGATCAAATTCAAACTCCATATATGATTATTTAAATGCCCTTTATTTGTTTTGTCCAAAACAGAGGACAAACATTGTTCAAACATGCATGAAAATGATACAGATGGATTCCTTGAATTTTTCTGATAATTTTTCATATATAATTTATTTGATTTGGAGCTACGGTTGATTTTATATGAATTTTTAGAAGTTTAGGCAATTTTACGGAATTTCTGTAAAGAATAATTCGATAGTTGAATTAATCGTCGACCTTTGCGTCATGCCTACGTCAGCAAGTCAACAGCGCTGACCAGGGTCAAACCTGACGTGCGGGTCCCACTGGTCAGTGACTCAGGGCTAGTCCGACTCACAGACAGGTGGGACCAGTCAAACGCCACGTCAGCAAAGTCAATGCTGACGCGTGGGGCTACTGTGTTTAGATTAAACTTAAACTATTTTGTTAGCTAGTTAGTTAGGCAGTGGGGCCCGGCTGTCAGTTTCACTGGAGGTTAATTAGTACGGTTATTAGCTGCTAATGACGTGCCACGTCACGACCACCGGAGTTCGGCGTGGCGACAGCAGGCGGATGTTACGCGGGGCTGCTCTGATGACGGTGGGCAAGAGAAGAGCGAGGAGAGTCCCTCACTCGCGCATCGAATGGGCAGGTGGGAGGTCATGGGGTGGTCGAGCTTCATGGGAAGTGAGCTCATGGCCGCCGGAGTTCGAGTGAGTCGCGAGGTTGGCGTGTGTGGTGCAGGAGGGCATGTTAGCGTGTGCGTTATGCTCTGGTGGCTTCTGGCCTTGATGGCGCTCTAATCAGCTCAGCGGCTGCAAAATGGCGGCGACATGGCGGCGAGCGAAGCTCGGCCTGCAGCGAGCTCACGGCCTAGAAGGCGAAGCGCGACCAGAGAAAAAGAGACAGCAGCGGGTGCTCACAGCGCGTTCGATAAGCGTCGTCGGCGGTCGGCGGTCGGGTTGCTGCGAATCGGCGTCGGCGTATCGGTCTGCAGAGGCGAACAATGGCGATAAGCGGCGCTGCAGGCGCTCGGCGTCGTTAGCTTCGGCGGATCTGAAAAAGAGGTCGAGGCGGAGCTCTTAGGGACGGAGGAAGGCGGGAAGTGATTGTGGCATGATGGTGCGTCGGCGGGGCGGAAGCGCGTTGGTGGCGTCGTAGGGAGAAAGCGAAGGAGGAGTGGAAGCGTCGGGGAGAGTGGGAGTCGGGGTCGAGGCGGCGCCGAGGAGGCAGGCGCCTCGGTGAAGCGGCGGCGAGGGAGGCGTGGCGCCTCGCAGCGTCTTGTTATCCCGCCCTCTGCCTCTTGGCAGAGGTTAGGATATTGGCGAGGCTGTGGGCTGGGCCGCCTGATGTGAGCCCGGCGGGTGGGCTTTGGTGGGCGCCGAGTAAGTTGGCCCAGGTTAGTCTCTCTCTCTTTTATATTTCATTACATTCTATTTTGTTTTGATTTAGTAAAATACTAAACCATTTTATAAAATCCTGAAAATAATTATGTGGCTAGAACAAAATATACCAACCCACATAAAATGTTCGAATTATTGGACATATATTAATTATATATAATATATATATCCAATGCAAATAGTTATTGTATTTATTTCAAAGGCCCAAAATAATTAACTCTGAGATACCAAAAATATTGTTTTGAGTTTTACCTCTTTGCAATATTTTCAGGGACTAAGAGGAACATTTTCTTGGACTTCTTTGAGAAGATTTTAATGTTGATCATTTTAGAAGGTTTACGAGGCTTTGAAAATCCCTCAATTCAAATTTCATTTGAATTAAAACATGATCACACATGAGGTCTAACCTAGTGCATAACAGAACGAGGGATGTGACACATCGTTTATGCGTTTATGCCATCTATTGCTTCTCGACTATCGCTCTTGCTTAGTGATAAAGTAAAGCAATTACTGAAGCGTTGCATTTCATACAATAAGCGACAACCATATGGCTCCAGACCAGTTGGCGATAACCGGTTACAAAACATGATCATCTCATACAATAAAATATAGCATCACGTCTTGACCATATCACATCACAACATGTCCTACAAAAACAAGTTAGGCGTCCTCTACTTTGTTGTTGCAAATTTTACGTGGCTGCTACGGGCTTAAGCAAGAACCAATCTCACCTCGCATCAAAACCACAGCGATACTTCGTCAAATAGACTCCGTTTAACCTTCTCAAGGACGGGCATAGCCACTCGGTTTAACTAAAGTGAGAGAGACGAGACAACCGCCAGCCACCTTTAAGCACGAGTGCTGCGTAGCAGTGAAACCAGTCTCGCGTAAGCGTCGTGTAATGTCGGTCGGGCAGCTTCATCTCACAATACCGCTGAACCAAAGTATGACATCTGGTAGGCAGTATGACTTGTATCGTCCATAACTCACTTGTGTTCTACTCGTGCAAAACATCAAACCATAAAAACCTAGGCTCGGATGCCCTTGTTGGGGAACGCAGTAATTTCAAAAATTTCCTCGTACCGCAAGATCATGGTGATGCATAGCGAGAGGGAGAGTGTTGTCTCGTGCCCTCGTGAGACGAGCGGAAGCGATCTGGCGTAGAGGAAGTAGTCGTGCGTTCTCATCGCGATCCAACCAATCCCAGCGTCGTTACTCCGGCGCCTCCGAGTTCTTGACACACGTACAGCTCGGTGGCGCTCCTCGGGCTCCGATCCGGCAAAGCTCACGGGGAGAGAGTTCCGTCGGCCACGACAGCGTGGTGGCGATCTTGATGTTCTACCGTCGCGAGGGCTTCGCTAAGCACCGTTCGATATGACCGA
Organism: Aegilops speltoides; assembly: GCA_021437245.1. NCBI lineage: Eukaryota > Viridiplantae > Streptophyta > Magnoliopsida > Poales > Poaceae > Aegilops > Aegilops speltoides. The sequence goes on from JAHHZJ010009342.1 coordinate 4,656, forward strand.
GGTGGAATATGGTGGAGGGGCACCGCTGCAGCTGAGAGCGATCTCAAGGATCAACTTGTGTGTTCTAGGGTGCCCCCTGCCCCCGTATATAAAGGAGCAAGGGGAGGGCGGCGGCCCTAGGAGGCGCGCCAAGGGAGGAGTCCTCCTCCTAGTGGGATGAGACTCCCTTTCCTAATCCAACTAGGAAGGAGGAAGGGGAAGGAAGGAGAGGGAGAGGAGAGGGAAAGGGGCGCGCCCCCTCCTTGTCGGACTCCCCATGAGAAGCGCGCGCCACCTCTGGCACAGCCCTCTCCCTCCCCTCTTGGCCCATTAAGGCCCATTACTTCCCGGGGGTTCGGTAACCCCTCGGCACTCCGGTTTCTCCGGAAACTTGGAACCTTTCGGTGTCCGAATATAGGCGTCCAATATATCAATCTTTATGTCTCGACCATTTCGAGACTCCTCGTCATGTCCGTGATCACATCAGGGACTCCTAACTCCTTGGTACATCAAAATACACAAACTCATAATATAACCGTCATCAAAACCTTAAGCGTGCGGACCCTACGGTTCGAGAACAATGTAGACATGACCGAGACCGTCTCGGTCAATAACCAATAGCGGGACACTGGATGCCCATATTGGCTCCTACATATTCTCGAAGATCTTTATCGGTCATACCGCATAACAACATCGTTGTTCCTTTGTCATCGGTATGTTACTTGCCGAGATTCGATCGTCGGTATCCAATACCTAGTTCAATCTCGTTCGGCAAGTCTCTTTACTCGTTCCGTAATACATCATCTCACAGCTAACTCATTAGTTGCAATGCTTGCAAGGCTTAAGTGATGTGTATTACGAGAGGAGAGCCGAGAGATACCTCTCCGACAATCGGAGTGACAAATCCTAATCTCGAAATCGCCAACCCAACATCGCCTTTGGAGACACCAGTAGTACTCCTTTATAATCACCCGATTCGTTGTGACGTTTGGTAGTACCAAAGTGTTCCTCACGGTAGCGGGAGTTGCATAATCTCATAGTTATAGGAACATGTATAAGTCATGGATAAAAGCAATAGCAACATACTAAGCGATGGGATTGCTAAGCTAATGGAATGGGTCATGTCAATCAGATCATTCAACTAATGATGTGACCTTGTTAATCAAATGACAACTCCTTTGTCTATGGTTAGGAAACTTAACCATCTTTGATTAACAAGCTAGTCTAGTAGAGGCATACTAGTGACACTCTGTTTGTCTATGTATTCACACATGTATTATGTTTCCGGTTAATACAATTCTAGCATGAATAATAAACATTTATCATGAAATAAGGAAATAAATAATAACTTTATTATTGCCTCTAGTGCATATTTCCTTCACCATCTCCAAAGCATCATCATGATCTCCATCATCACCGGCTCGACACCTTGATCTTCATTGTTGCGTCGTGGTCGTCTCGCCAACTATTGCTTCTACAACTATTGCTAACGCAGTGGTAAAGTAAAACAATTACATGGCGTTTGCATTTCATACAATAAAGAGAAAACCATAAGGCTCCTGCCGGTTGCCAATAAATTACAAAACATGATCATCTCATACAATAACATATACCACATCATGTCTTGACCATATCACATCACAACATACCCTGCAAAAACTAGTTAGTTGTCCTCTACTTTATTGTTTGCAAGTTTTACATGGTTGCTACGGGTTTCTATCGAACCATTCTTACTTATGGCAAAAACCACAATGGTGATTTATCAAGTTTGTTGTTTTAACCTTCTTCAGGGTAGCCACAATCAAATTCGATTCAACTAAAGTAGGAGAAAGCAGACACCACCAGCCACCTTTATGCAAAACTAGTTGCATGTCGATCGGAGGAACCGGTCTCATAATGCGTGGACATGTAAGGTTGGTCGGGCGCTTCATCCCACAATGCCGCCGAATCAAAATAAGACATTGGTGGTAAGCAGTATGAACATCATCTCCCACAACTTCTTTGTGTTCTACTCATGCATATCATCTCGCATAGACACGGCTCATGATGCCACTGTTGAGGGAGCGTTGCATGAAAACAAAAAATTCCTCGCTCACGCAAGATTTATCAAGGAGATGCATAGCAATGAGAGGGAGAGTGTGTCTACATACCCTCGTGAACCGTGGCGGAAGCACTTCACAACAGCGGTTGATGTACTTGAACTTTCTTCGTGATCCAAGCGAGCAGTACGAGCGTCGACACCTCCGAGTTCAGCACACGTTCAGCTCGGTGGCGTCCGCACCTTCTTGATCCACAAGGCGGCAAAGTCTTGGATGAGTTCCGACAGCTGACGGGCGTGGTGGCGGTGATGGTGAAGTGATCTCCGAGGCTTGACTAAGCACTACGAAAATATGACCGGGGTGTAAGCGGTGGAGGGCGCCGCACATGGCTGAAGCTATGCTGAGCGCCCCTCTCTGATATATAGGTGGGAGGGAGGGAGGAGCAGCAGATGAGGCACCCAAGTGGGAGAATCCTACTTGGAGTCCCTCCCAAGCCGCCCCTTTCCATATTTGGAGGCGGGGAAGGCAAGGGAGCCTATCTTTTCTCCCATGAGAGGGAAAGACAGGAGGGGCTACCCCTCCCCCTTTTCCTTCCTTAGGGCTGGCCAACCAAGGGAAGGGGCGCGCCAGCCCCCTTGTGGGCTGGTATGTCCCCTCCTTTGGCCCATAAGGCCCATAACTTGCTGGGGGCTGCCCGGAACCCCTTCTGGTGACCCGATTACTTCCCGGCATGTCCTGAAACACTTTTGGTATCCAAATATCATCATCCTATATATCAGTCTTTACCTCTCGGCCATTTCGAGACTCCTCGTCATGTCCGTGATCTCATCCGGGACACCGAACAACTTTCGGTCACCAAAACATATAACTCATATAACATTATATAAATCGGCGGGCGTTAAGCGCGGACCCTAAGGGTTCGAGAACTATAGGCGTGGACGAGACACCTCTCCGGTCAATAACCAACAGCGGAACCTAGATGCCCATATTGGCTCCTACATATTTTACGAAGATCTTTATCGGTCGAACCGTTATGACAACATACGTAATTCCCTTTGTCCATCAGTATGTTACTTGCCCGAGATTTGATCGTCGGTACCTCTATACCTAGTTCAATCTTGTTACCTCTTTTTGTAATACATCACCTCGTGACTAACTCCTTAGTCATTTGCTTCCAAGCTTATGATGTGTATCACCGAAGGGCGAGAGATACCTCTCCGATACTCGGAGTGACAAATCTAATCTCGATCTATGCCAACTCAACAAACACCCGGAGATACCTTAGAAGCATCTTTATGATCACCCGATTACCTTGTGACGTTTGATAGCACACAAGGTATTCCTCCGGTATCGGGAGTTGCATAATCTCATAGTCGAAGAATATGTATTTGACATAAAAAGCAATAGCAATAAACTGGACGATCAATATGCAAAGCTAACGAATGGGTCTTGTCCATCACATCATTCTCCTAATGATATGATCCCGTTATCAAATGACAACTCATGTCCATGGTTAGTAAACCTTAACCATCTTTGATCAATGAGCTAGTCTAGTAGAGGCTTACTAGGGACACGATATTTGTTTATGTATTCATACATGTATTTAAGTTTACGATCAATACAAATCTAGCATGAATAATAAACCTTTATCATGAATAAGGAAATATAAAATAACAACTTTAATATTGCTTTTAGGGCATATTTCATTCACATACACGAGAGAAGGCCCATGAATTATTCAATCTACTTTTCATTCAATCGAGGAGATTTGAAGGTATGAAGTTTCCAAATATTGTAGGAAACATGAAACATTTTTAGATTCTAAATAGTTTTTGAAAGTTATGTACACTTTCAGAAAAAACTGGAACAACTTTAAAATTCACAAACATTTCTTGAAAACAACCAACTTCTTTTATTAAAACATGAACATTATTTGAATTTGTTAATATTTTTTAGAAGCAGGAACATTTGTTGAAAATTTTAACTTTTTTGAACATGTGTATCTTTTAACATTATTTTGTATTGTGAAAATTTCACTAAAACAAGAACATTTTTTAATTTAGTATTTTTAAATTGCCATTTTATTTTTAGAAATCTCGAACAATTTTGAAAAATAATAAAGGTTTTGAAAAAATGGGAATTTTTAGATTCGAATATTTTTCAAAATAGCAACAAAATTTTGGAATTCTGAACATTTTCTATAATTTGATTTTTTTGTTATTCTGAACGTTTTTGAGAATTTTGAATTTATGAAATAAATTTATAAGAAAAATACACTCGGAAGTGAAAAAAGAGATAGGGGAAGGAGAATAAAAATAGAAGAAAACACATAAAAAAAGAAAAATGGGCAGGCCCATTATTGGTTGTCCTATGCGAAGCTCCGACTGTTTATCGGCCTGTGCAGAAAATTGAATTTCCCAGCTGCATGGGCAGAAAAATAAGTGGGTTGGCCGCTGGGCGAACATCTTGACCACGTATGAAATTCTGGAAAACTTCTTTTTCTAGCAGACAAGCGCATAATACCACCTCGGATAGAAAAAATTCTTTTCTTTTTCTTTTGACGGTGAGCGGATGAAAATTTTGATAAAGCGCACATTGCTTTATTAGTAGGTATAGATAGACCGGGGTCATAGTTTTCACTATAGGCTTCTCTTTTAAAAATAGCATCGATGGGTATACAAATTACTTTTGGGCAATTGATAGAAAAGCAAATAATTATAGCGATATCCAAGGCAATGTTCATATATAGGCGTCCGTCCGAGACAAATAGAGCGACTCTGCTACATCTACTACTATTACTCCACCCATCAAGCTGCTATCCGGGATGCATCTAGAGTATTAAGTTAAGTAAAGAACGAGTAACGTCTTAAGCAAGATGACATGATGTAGACAAGATAAACTCACGTATGAATAAACACCATCTTTTTATCCGTAATAGAAATGATACAATATGTGTCATGTCTCTCTGTCACTAGGATTGAGTCTTTGCAAGATCGAATCCATTACAAAGCACCTCTCCCATTGAAAAAATATCAATCTAGTTGGTCAAACCAAATCAATAGATCAAAGAGAAATACGAAGATATAGTAAACATGCATAAAAGAGTTAGGAGAAAAATCAAATAATATTCATGGATAGATCTGATCATAAACTCTTCATTGGATCCCAACAAACACACGAAAAAGTCATTACATCGAGTAGAACTCCAAAAACATCGAGAGAGAACATTGTATGAAGATCAAATAGAGAAGAGGCCATCTAGCTACTAACTATGGACCCGTAGATCTGTGGTAAACTACTCATGCATCATCGGAAGGACAACAAGGATGATGTAGAGCCCTCCGTGATCCTTTAAGCCCTCAAATGATCTGAAAAAGGCCTCGAGAGGGAACTTGTGGTGGCGGAAAAAAGTATTTCATGGACCCTCGATGTCAAGGGAATATTTGAAAATTTATAGAGGTGGAATTAGGGTTGGAGGTGCCATGAAGGGCCCACAGGGCACAGGCGCGCCCAAGGGCTTGTCGCTCCCTCGTGGCTCTTGGCCTTCTTAGAACCTTCTAGGGTCTCTTTTGGTGCAGAAAAAATTAATCAAATGTCTTTTCTCCTTTTGGACTCTTTTTATATTGATTTACGTGAAAAGCTAAAAACATGCAAAAAACAGCAGGCTGGCACTAGGCACTAAGTTAGTAGGTTAGTCCCAAAATGATATATAATTGCATTTAATGATATATAAAACATTCAGGATTGATACTATAATAACATGGAGCGATAAGAAAAATTATAGATCGTCGAGAGGCGTTTCATCGGACTTCTGTGAATCAAATTTGTTATATTTTCAGGAGTGGAAGAACATAAAAAGTGAACTGCACACGAGCTTTTTCCTCCCTTTGCTGTAGCTCACTGGGGTGTTAGTAGTGCAAATATCTTGCCATGTAGTACTAGTAGATGGTTGTATGCAATTGTATTTTTTTGCATGTGTTTCCTGACTCTTGAGCGGTTCATTGTTCTTCTCGACCAGAAGCTCTCTCTATGCACTACATGGGTGATTTGTTTAGAAAAAAAGGACAAGGCAGTTCATTGTAGAAAATTCAATGGTTAACTCTGTAAAACGGATGCATTCATCATCTATGGGCGTGCGGTTCCTACATGCAGTTCATCCAGTGATGTTAGTGGTCGATCAGATATATGTGACCATACTGCAGTACACCATCGCCGACATGCTCACTTTGCAGCTCTCTCATTTTCTTTTCTGGAAATCATTTGTAGTGCACTCAGTAACAAAAGAAAGAGACCATCGTTGTTCATCTCAAGTTTCATTTTGTTGTTTTGGGGAATGCGGTGCATATTCGTTGATATTTTGTTTTTGGAAAAAGACATAAAATTTAATGCAGCTCGTTAGCATCGACTATGTACTTGAGACACATTTATAAAAAAGCATTTTGTGGTTCACTAGCCACAGCTGAATGGTTCACTTGCCAGTCTGTGTAGGACTCTTCAGTACATTCTATTTAGAACAAAATGCATTTAAAAAAACATGCAAATGCAGTGCACTTTAGTCTGACAAAAAACCCACTATGGAGTTTTTGGTACACTCCATTTAAAACAAAATGCATTTAAAAACATGCAAATCGGTGCACCGGTCTAAAAAAGAGTCCACTACGAAGGACTCCTAAGTACACTCCATTTAGAACAATATTCATTTAAGAAAATACAAATTCAGTGCGTTGGCCTTACAAAAGTCCACTACGAAGGACATTCTAGTACACTCCACTTAAACCAAAACGCACTTTAAAAACATCCAAATGTGATGTACTTTGGTCTTAAAAAGTCCACTTCAAGGACTTTTCAGTACACTCCATTTTAAACAAAATGCATTTAAATAAATGCAGTTCTCTTAGCTATCGATGCAGCGGTTTTCGATCAGAAACAGTCGTTCTTTTATCGATGTGGTTCATTCATCGATTTTGATGTTGCGAAAAACACTGTCGCCTTCGAAAAAAAATCAAAACTGCTCTTAAATCGTAAGGAATTAGAGAGTGTTCTACATGAAAAGTTGTGCCTCGTCGATACCTTTCCAACAACATATCATTTGAATCATTCCGGTGAGCGATTTGTAAATTCACGAAAAACTACCACTGCCACTCGTTGCGCAGCACCATTTTCAATATTAATTTAAAACTATAAAGAATCTCAAAAACTTTATACAAATGAGAGTTTATCCTCGTCTTTAGCTTTCCAACGGCATATCGCATGCCTCGTTTCAATAAGCGATTAAAAACTAGGCGAAAACAGTACCGAAAATTGCAAAAAAAAAAATGAAAAATAGAATTCCGCGATTTAGTAAATTTTAAACTGCTCTTAAACCGTAACAAATTAGAGAAAGTAATATATTTGAAAATTTCGCGCCTCGACAATATCTTTTCAACGGCGTATCATTTGCTTCATTCCAACGAGCGGTTTAGAAAAAAACATAAATATACACTCGCTGCCACTCGTCAGGCGCCGCACCATTTTCAAAACTTCTCTTAAACAGTGACGAATCACAAAAAAAAATAACATGGCGAAGTTGTGCCTAATCCATAGTTTTCCAACGATATATTACATGCCTTATTCAAACAAGCGGTTTAAAACCGAGCGAAAACACTACTGAAAAAACTGAGGTGCTCTTACTTTAACAATAGCGTGCACTTGCGTTGGCGTGCAGTTCAAAAGTGTTAAGCGGAATAACTATTCTCCTAGTATTAGAAGAATAGACCGGCTATATATATTGTTGCCTTGCACTACTCTAAGAATTACCTTGTGATATTTTCATTATATGTACGTGTGACATATATATTGAATATAGTTGTGATGACAATAACAGATAGGATCGCGAGAAGAACTGTAGGAGGGGGACTCTACGGCAGACATGGAGCTATTGTACCAGTTGACGAATGATAGGCATCGAGCGAAGCAAGTTAGAGAAGCGATGTTAGCTTGGGTCAGAAGTGTTCCACCGACCCGGTGTGGTGTCCCAATGTTGAAGAAAATAACAGAAAGATGGTTCAATGACATCTTGACGGAGACGACCTCGGATGAGAGGTTGCGGGTCAGTCGGATCTGAGTCCAACCATCATACCCACGCCACGTGAGGTGGTTAAATGGGTTCTTCGTGAGGCCAGATCTTCGGTTCCAGAGGCCCGCCGATGCCCGTTCGTTCCTAGCACTCGGTGTGCATTTAGTATGTGTGGGGCCTCGTAATGCATGATCAGCTGCCTCTTACGAATTTGACCGAAAACAACTAGTCAAACTATTAATTATTTGATGAGACATGTGTGTTGAAGTGTACTTATTATACATTAATATACTTTTAATTACCATGTCATCATTGTAATATGGTATGCATGTATGAACGTCGAGACTACATTTTGTATATGTAATGCAATGTGATGGTCAAATGCAAAATGTTGCAATCACGTGATTAAAACGCTGCCATGCATGGCAGCGTTTCTTCAATCAGCCAGTTTCTACCTGTGATGCAGGCGTCAAAAGTGCTAATACTTGCTGCCCCATATGTTGGCGGGCGAGGGCGGATGCTCGCCATTGCAGCGTTCGGACTGTGGCGGGCTCTAAGCCATGCCCACCTGGGACTGTTCTACGATGGCGGTCAACCACGCCGTCACAGATGACATGTTAACGATGGTGGGCTCCGAGAGAACGATGGCCATTCAACACTAGTGCGGAGGGAGTCGGGGATGATATGCCGCTCCGTCCCCTCCTCCATTTGGGCCGCCTCAAACTCTGCCATGGCGTCGTCCATGGCGAAGCACGCAACCGGAGGAGCCGGATCTGCCTTGCCCATGTCGTCGTCCTCCTCCTCGCCCGGCCCCGAGTGAGAGGCGGTCCGGCTGCGATCGGGCTTCATGCCTAACCGAATCTCCTCAGCGGTTGTGGCGCCCGCTCCGATGTGAGTATGGCGTCGTCGTGACCTTCACCGGGCTATGGCTAGTAGCGGATGGCGGATGGGTGGGTGGCGCGCGGAGGGAGAAATGAGATGCGGCTAGGGTTTGGGGTTGCCATCCGGCTTAAATAGCCAGTCTTGGGTCACCGGGCAACACGTCTGAGCCGTGTCATGAATGCATCCTCACCACAGTCATTGAAATCGGAGGAGACATCCATCGAATCGATGGTTATCGAGTGATTTTGTGTGGGTCCATGCGGTTCGTCCGATATGGCGGACACTTATACCCGATTTGGGGTGGATATGAAAAGTGCCGGACAGTCCAGACCTTTGGGCCATATAAGAAGCTCGATTGGGTCGGATTTTTCGACCAGTCAATGACGGATCGTCCTCCACGCATAGATGCTCTAATAATAGATTCTAAAAAAAGATGCTCTAATAGTGGAGATTTGACGCCTCCAGCAAAACATGCCTTTAGTCAACAAATAAGTCAGTGCATACAATCCCGATACAGATAAATGGAAGACCGAGGCGTACATACGGATAAATGGACAGAAGGATATAGTGTGACAATTAGTAATAGATAGAGCACCGATCGATGAATATATAAAATTATAAATTACAGATAGATAATTGAATGTACGGGCGGATGAAAGAATGAATTAATAAAGCAACAAAACTTTATCTACAAACCTAATTTGACCCTCGGATTAAGACCAGGCATATACTTGTCCATCAGAAACAGAGAGGAAAGGGCGGAAAGAAACAAGCCGAGGAAGAGGAGCAGAAGCAGGAGGAGCGTCATGAGGGGGTCTTCCTGGACGAATTTGGGCACCTGACTGGCGATGTAAAGAACCGAGACACCGGCGAAGCCCAGCAGGCACGTTATTGCCCATCTGCTGCACTCGTCGGCCTCCGGCACCACCAGCTCCTGTTCGTCCGCGGCGGCAGCCATCGCACTTCGTGCGACCTCGACCGATCTACTGAAATTTTCAAGGTGGAGTTGGGCTTGGTTAAGCGGTATTTGTTTGTTGGGATCCATCCATCCGGCCGGCGGTTTTCATGCAAGCAGAGCTAGCCCTCTGATTTTTCTAAAAGAAAAAGGTTAGCCCCTAATGTGGGGTGGGGGGCGAGGCGGGGTTAGCGTGGGCGCTTGTCTGATGGGAGGTCTTGAGAGATCTTAAAAAATAAATCGGATTATTACGAGCACCGATACCTATTTTCTACAGGAGGAGGCTTGCAGTTAAGCATATATCACTGCAAATAAATACCGAGTCTTAAGAAAAGACGATTTATTTCTCTAAGCACCTCCATTGTACAAGGCCTTAGGACAAAAAAATTGAGCAGTATAGGCGCAAGCATTTGTACATCTGCATCGCTCACCCTATGAATCTGTGCACACCCTATCCCTATGAGCACGTTAAATGGTGAGCCGACATATCATCTTGAGATTTATGAAGTCACGTGGGCGCCTAAATGCGTCTCTGAGCGTCTCCTCCTTTGAAAGTGCATCGCGAAATCACGAAATAAATTCAGGAATAATCGAACACCGGGACTTGAACCACTGGTGGGTAGGGATACCACTTGTCCTCTAACCATCCAACCACAGGTTGGTTTGCGTAGTAGGACAAATTGACTGGCGCGAACCACAGTATCCCAAATCCACCAAGATTCAAGTCATGGTGCTCGCATTATTTCTGAATTTGTTTTAGAATTTTCGGCGACGCGCTTTCAGTAGAAGGAGACGTTTCCGTCGATGACGAGGCGCCTACGGTGACTTCGTAAATCTTAAGATGATATGCCGACTCGATCTGTCGAAAAATCTCATAGAAATAATGCGATGTGTGTGCATTTATAGAGGTGAGTGTATTCACATATGTATGAGCGCTTGCATTTGTACTGTGTTCAAAAAGGACAAATTGACTAGCACGTACTACGAAACTCTGAATTAATTTAGATCAGCCTCGGACAGCAAATCAAGGCACTTAACCTGACAGGTCACAACTTGAATTACATCTACATCCAAATATCTCATATTTAAAATATTAAATTCATAAAAAAGCATGGAAACGAGGAAATCCTACATAGATCAACCTATTACTACCCTAATCCTCGTCGGAGATGTTCACTATCTCTGTGCCCGGCTCCGTGTACATGGGCGGCACCCGCAACTCCGGCTGCTCCACCTCGTCATGTAACTCCGCCTCCGCGCAAATTCGGCAAAAAGCATGTCGGTCGCCGTCCGTTCCTACCGGATGAATTGTCGGTTGGCCTTGATATAGGCATCATCCGAAATAGACTCGGGATGGCTTCTCTTTGTGGCATCTTAAATCGCTTAGGCGTCGCGAACTCCCCCATGGTGTCCTCCATGCCAAAGTCTGCATCCGGCGCCAGCTCATTCTCCGGCTGCTCCGCCTCGTCCTCCTCCGAATTTGGCACCTCCGTCGTAACCGAATGTTGCTCGGCTCCGGCGAGTCTGGACGCAAGCCAGCTACGATGAGGGCGGTGCCTCACCCAGATCTCTTCTTTGATATGGAAGCAACGCTCCAGCGTTAGCATAGCATAAGCGGTCTTCTTCTCTCTGGCCATGTCGGATAGCGAGGGGGGGAAGAAAGTGGAGATGGAGAGAAATATGCTCGGGCTGGCGGTGCGAAAAGGGAGGAAGAGGTTGTGGCTAGGGTTGGGGACGTCGGCTGGATTAAATAGCCAGACTTTGCCCTCGGTGACAAGCGGAACAGCGCCATGGCATTCACAACCCTCTGGGAGGCGCCCGTTAGGCATTGGGTTTCGGCGATTCCGTGTGAAACTTCATTGTCGGTCCGACGTGGTGGACATGCCCAGACCTCCTTATATCCGTCCTATTTTTATCCTCGACTAGCACACATGCCCGTGCGTTGCAGCAGGAAAAAATATATCATGCTCCCAATCCGATAAGTATGGCTCAAACTCACAAGGTCCACATCATCTATTTAAACACAAAGTGGAACTCGTATTGCTGCTTATCCTCTTCTCTGTGCGGATCAAAACTCTCAAATGCCTACGTCATCATCTATTTCAAAATATATATCATTTATCCTCTTTCCTGCACCTCCATGAGCCAAACCAGGGACTCCCAAAAAATATTTGAGTTATCAAAGAATACATCCAGTCTGGACTGTGGACCCCTTTGTCTCGTTTTGTCTTTGACACATGCATCATGTCTAGAGCCGTCGAACACACGACCATGCATGCTCTAGTTACGTATTTAACACATTTGTCTAAAAACATATTTGGCACATCATGTGATGTTCCTTTGTTTCATGTCGTATTAAATTAATGGACTACAGGTAGCCGCCGTTGGTCTTGAGTCACGAGTAGCCCTGGACCCTGGACGCCGGGCATGTGGTGCCCGATATCATGCAGAGAGGCTTGCATCTAGAGCCCTCGAGTCGTTATGTATTTGACACATCATCCAACATACACTAATCTTCTTTTATCAGCTCATTATTTTCTCCCAAAGCGGCTGGTGGCAATTGAGTTGATAATCGGTTTAAGCTGGCGAGGTGGGTCTATTAACAAAAGAAGACACATTAGCATAAACAAAACAAAAGAATACACATCATCTATTTTAAGCTAATAATAATATGTAAAGCCGAGGCACAGGGTGGAGTCGTGCATAGAGGCGGAGCAGGACAAATTGTTTTATTGCCGAGCATGGAGAAAAGAAATTGTGCATTAGGAGTAAAGAATTGCGGTGGGACAATTAAGTAATGTACCCTGTTTTATAGCACAGTTGAATGCTCGCTCTTTGCCTACAGGAGAGGAAGTCCTGTGTTCGAACACCGTAGAATGAGCTTTAAAAAAACACCGTAGAACGCGGTGAATTCTGTGGCTGCTTGCATACTCCGATGCGATAAAGAAAACTGTATAGCATGTCTCATAAGAGCGCAACTATATTTTCACTTCTCGCTGCAGCAGCCCAGCTCGGCCCATGATGGGAAAAGGAGCTATGGCCCAGACAGAAAAGCTCAACAACACAGCAAAACGTTTATAAGGGCAGATTCTATATGACGCCCGTGTGCGTCCGTTCGTCGCTGCTTCGATGAAGCGAAGCGAGGAACGAGGCGCACAGGCCAGCCAATCGAGCGAGACCTGGTTTGAGAACCTTCTAATAGGTTCCCTGAACTGGTTTTCAAAATTTTGATTACCTTTAAACAAAATTGTTCAGCGTTTATCAGAAAATGTTCAATATTTCTATTTAATATTTGTTTAGTGTACATAACAAAATTGTTCAACGTGTAGTTAAAAATAGTTCAACTTATATTACAAAATGTTCAATGTATATTTAAATTTTTTGCATCCTATATGACAAAAATGTACTCTGTGTAATTTAAAATTGTTCAGCGTATTTTAACAAAAAAATCAATGTATATTTGAAACTTATAAAATTCAACAAATCTTTGGATTTTAAAAAAATCGTGGTCAATAATTATTCACATTTTTGTAAAAATCAGGTTTAACTTTTTCGAAAACGTTATTCATTTGTTGAAGGAATGGTTAAAAGACGCTGTACATGAGGGCTGCAATCTAACACATAATCAGGCGCTAGTGTAATGATGAGCAAGCTGGCTATATATTGATGGATCGCGGGTTCGACTCCAGCGAACGCTGCATTTTTCGTCGCATTTCCCTTTTATGTGCGCTCGTGGGAATGGGTCGGGCCATTTTGCGCGTACCAGCGAAAGCTTTTACGTTCGCACGTAGGAATGGGCCGGCCCGTTTTGCGCAAACCAGCAAAAGCTGCTCGTTTTGACGCGCGAGCGTCAGCTAGGAGCACTCATTTTTAAGGTTCCAGGACAGACGGAATTTTAGTACCACCTCAGATAATATAAATCATCTAAATCGGACGAAACCAAAAAGAAAAAAATTACCTAAACGGGACGAAACAAAGCGAAACCAAACCAAGAATACCTACTCCCTTTAATAGTAGGTATAGATATAGATATGAGAGATGCCGGTTAGTCCGGACGTTTAAGACCGTTTGGCGTCCGTCTGAGTCGGATTTTTTATTGGACCAGATAGTCCACCCAGACATATGAGAGAGGTTAGGGTTCCCGACTATAGATGCTCTTATCCAACTCATATTGGTCTACAAACCTAAAACAAATTCATATTGGCCTGCATAGGTCGGTACAAGATCGTAAAATGGAACATGCAGGCCATCTTAATCGTGTGCATGCACGATTTGGGCGAACCGAGTAGCCGCATACACACGCACGCATGCAGTTCTGTGGTTCAACCCTTCTCTTTGTGTGTGTGATGTGGATGGATGTGCATGTGCATTTATTTAGGTTCTTAAAAAATTTAGAAGTCATATCTTTCAAAGCAGGCGCTCGAATTCAGATTCATTTTCACGATTGGAATTCTCGTAATGAGATTTTTGAAACTAGATCCCGCGTAGATATGATTCGATGAAAAAAATTCGATGCCAATTTTAATGCTATATGATGCAACTCTTATACATGGTGCAACTTGTGATACTTCATGGTACAACTGTTTTCAAAATCAATTTTGAGACCGATGCAACTTCCTATGAGGTTGCAACCTAGCAACCTTACAACCAACTTTATATGATGTGCAACTAGTCTACCGTCGATCAACTACCAAGTAGTCGAAATGCAACATCCCCCCTCCCCCCCTACATGTTAATCTGTAGTTTTTTCATTGTTGGCACAACCTGCCCCGCACGCCCTACCAAAGATATGTGCAACTTAGTGTGTTGTTCCAGCCAACTGCCTACTAGTCGATGTGCAACTCCTTCCCCTCTGCTTGTGGATGTGTAGTTTTAGTTGGCGGGGCCAATAGACGAAGTTGCTCATGGTCTGTTAGACAGTTGATAAAGCACATATTCTTTCCTAGCACTCCTGAGAACATATCTTAGGTTCAGATCCAATCCTCGTAGTTTGCACCGATGGCAGCTAAATTTTCTTTCTTTAACAAAGGGTAAGTTGAAAGTGTTGTGAGCCATTGATCTACAACGATAAACACAAGATTCACTTACACATTCTTCATAATTAATGTGCACTAGTGTTTAAACAAATTTTAATATAAAGTGCGCTCCTACTCAAATCAATATCTCTCATAATCGAAAGTGAGTGATTCAAGACCTGATCTTATTCATAGCAATTGATGTGGACATCGCGATGATGTGAACTTCAATCGGTGAGCAAACTTGCTGATCATATCTTCATATGACTCTTGCTCATCTTCGATACACTTGTTCACTAATGATGTGAGCAGCGAGACTAATGCCGCGTGGGCGGTCCATTCGGGTTCGGGGCCACGGCCGTGCCCGCATAGCGATGTCGTCTTGGTTACGTGCCAAGCGTGGCGTCGTCGTTGCGATTAACCCCGCATAGCGGTCACCCTGCGGCCTTGATGACCGCGACCTTAATCATGGTACTCCACTCCATGCATGCCCGCATCACCGTCTGCTCGATTGATTGCCTCGCGACCGACCTACAATGGCTTGTCTCGTCTGTCCGTCCGTTCGTTCGTCCCGTTCCTTGGGACGCACCCCAGCGTCATACGAGTCTGAATGAAACCTAAGAGCATCTCCAGCCGTGCCCCCAACAGGCCCTCATGCGACTTTTTATGCGCCGGCGTAACGCCATGATCGCGCCCGAAGCGCTGAAATCCGCCCGGCTCAGCTGTTTTGGACCAGCGATCACAGGCTAAACCCGGGTTCTGGCGGGCGCTTGCGAGCTCGGCGCAAAGAAAAACGCGCTGAGCCACCTTTGCCGGCGAAAAGTCAAGCTAATCGTCAGATTAGCCTTCCACCCTCCAGCGCTCGGCGCCACCCTGCCGATCCGGCGCCGCCCGCCCTCCGCGCTAGATAGGCCATTCCCGCCGAGAAAGAAGAGGTTTCACGCGGTAGCCTCTCCACCACCGTCCGGCGGTTTTCGGCGTTCGGACGCGCGAAGGCGATGTACGGCGAGTGTGTGCCCCACGCTTCGCAAGGTGTTCGACAATTGCACCTTTCGGCAATGGACTCGGACGGCGAGGCGCTCGCCGCGCGCTTTGGAGGAGGAAGCCAATGCCGGCGTCCGGGAAGAGGAACATCTCATGGTCGCGCCGCCCTCGCCGACCTGCTGTAAGCAATTAAAAGCCGCAGCGAGGTGGCTCGGCGCCCGGCGAATGAAAGCAAAGAACCGGCATCGTCTAGAAGGGCCTTTGCATGCTCTACTCCGACTATCGCCGCCGACAATCCCTGCCGGCGACAAAGTATTCGGCACCGTTATCGGATGAGAGCAGCTTTTCCTCGAGATTGTGAATTCCATCCGGGAGTTAATGACTACTTCAAGTGCAAGAAGGATTGCACCGGCAAACTTGGATTCACCTCAATCCGAAGTGCAGGCGGTGATGAGGATGCTTGCATCACGGAGCTCCGGTGATTCACTTTCGATGACTATGGGCGCATGGCCGTGTCCACCACCATTGAGTGTTTCTACAAGTTCTCTGAGCGGTGGTGGCGGTGTTTGGACCATAATACTTGCGAACACCCAATGTGGAAGACACTACTCGGATCCTAACACAGAATGCAGCAAGAGGATTTCTTGGAATGCTTGGAAGCATCATTGCATGCATTGGAAATGGAAGAACTGCCCATTTGCTTGGCGGTGCCAAAAGCGGTTGTTGTGTGGTACTTGGCGGTGGCTACAGGACCTCTGGATTTGGCACTCCTTCTTTGGTATGCAGGGAACTCACAATGACATCAATGTGCTCTGATGCTCCCTGTCTTTACCAAGCTTGTTGAAGGTCATTCTCTGCGGTGAACTTGAGGTCAATGGGCGGCACTACAACAAGGGGTACTACCTAGCTGATGGCATCTATCCGAGATGGTTGACATTTGTGAAGACTATCTCAAGCGTTGTGCGAGGAGGCAAGAAGTCCCACTTTGCCAAGGTTGGGAGGCTTGCAAGAAGGATGTCGAGAGGGCATTTGGTGTGCTTAAATCTCGATTTCTTTGTTGTCCGGTACCTGCTCGAGACCTGGTCGAAAGATCAAATGTGGGAGATCATGACTTCTTGTGTCATCTTGCACAATATGATCATTGAGAAGCGGCGGGAAGAGCCGGTGTTTGACCTTTGAACCATACTACGAGCAAGGTCCTCTTGCGAAGTTGATCACGAAAGTCGTTATATCGACTAGAGGGGGTGAATAGGCGATTTTATGAATTCTTCAACGAGGAATTTCTTTGGTGAGGAAATTCCTTAGCAAGAACTACTTGCAGCGGAATATGTACTTAGGAGTAAACATAACGGGATACACACATAGTCGGCATGATGAAATGAAGACTAAAAATAGAAATCGGAAAGCGTAAACACGGGATAACAAGATGAAGACAAAGCAGTGAAGAAATTGAGCGAGGAATTTGTGAAAGTCTTGATCAAAGTCTTCAAACACGAATATGAACAACATTCAACACAGAATGAGGAAATGGAAGAGTTGAGGAAATAGAACCGGTCGGTTGGTGAAGACAATGATTTGGTAAACCAGTTCCAAGCTGCTGTCTCGGTTATACGTCTGGTTGGAAGCGGTGAGTATTTAAACTTCGAGGACACAGTCCGGACACCCGATCTCGAGCACAACTTCAGGACACCAGTCCTCACCGTATTCTCCTTGAACTAAGACCACATGAGGCCTCGTCCAATCACTCGTGGTAAGTCTTGGTGACTTCAAACCTTCACAGACTTGGTCACTCGGCGATCCACAATTCCTCTTGGATGCTCTAGACCTTGGCCCTAACCGTCTGGAAGAAGCACAGTCTTCAAAGGTAACAAGCGTCGGATCCAGCAGGATCAATTTCTTGATGATGCTCAATCACTTTGGGTTTGTGGGGGTTTGGTTTTGGGATTTTCCTCACTTGATGATTTTCGCTCAAAGTCCTCGGAGGATGGGTTGCTCTCAAATGACAAGTGTCAAGTTCTCTCGGGCAGCCAACCAGCTAGTGGTTGTAGAGGCGGCTATTTATAGCCTAGGGAGCAGCCCGACATGATAAGACATAAATGCCTTCAATGATATGACCGTTAGGTGGATAAGATATTTTGGGACGATCGGTAGCGACCACGACAGCGATCGGAAATTTGACTCTCAAATTCCTCGGGGCTATCATGTTCCTCCTTGTGTAGGCAATTCGCCTTTGGCGAATTCCTAACTCCTCGATCGAGCAAAGTCCTCGATGAGCGGAAGAAGCTGCGTCTCATCCTTTGATGAATTTTGGTGAAGCGTATGAGATTTCAATGGCTTCACTCGAAGGGATTGGTAGGTGTAGGATTTTGAGTTGAGCATCACATGGAAATTTTTCCTTAGTATTTCCTCGACCCCCTTTAACAGTACGGTGTTTCCTATGACTCAAGAAGGAGAAAATGAAACTACG
Organism: Aegilops speltoides; assembly: GCA_021437245.1. Lineage (NCBI taxonomy): Eukaryota > Viridiplantae > Streptophyta > Magnoliopsida > Poales > Poaceae > Aegilops > Aegilops speltoides. Next base: position 23,032 of record JAHHZJ010009342.1, read on the forward strand.
AAAACAAAAGTCTTCACGCTTCATATTCCTCGAATGAATACCAGGTCTTCAAGGTCACACCAATTTCTTCACTTTCAAAGTCTTCAGAAAGTCTTCAGAATATCAAATTCTTCAGTTGAAGAACTTCATTTTTAGAATTCGACTTTCTCTGTAAATATCAAACTCCTCATAGACTTATAGACACTGTGTACACTCACAAGCGCATCGAGTTACTTAACCTATAAGTCTTCAATACACCAAAATCACTAAGGGCACTAGATGCACTTACAATCTCCCCCTTTTGGTGATTGATGACAACATAGGTTAAGTTTTCAACGAGGATAAACATATGAAGTGTAAATCTGATATTGAGGAATTTGATTGCAAGATATAGAAGAACTCCCCTGAATATGTGCATAGTGAGGAATTTGCTTTTGAGGCAATGCACATTTGAAGAATTTGAATCATGGAGATCTCCCCTATATCTTGTAATTCATACGCATTTGATATATAATATGAAGAATTTGAAATGCATGATGAAATATGGTGCTGATGAGATTGACATGTGTGCAATAATATTAACAAGGAATGAGCATGCAGAATATCACATCAAAAGTTTGAGCTTCGGTGCATCAAGGCATCGAGCACGACCAAAAGTATCGAGGCACCATCGGGTTTAAGATTACAACTCGATCCAAAAAGTTTGGAAGAGCGAGTTGTAACTTAATAAAAGCCCATAATATAAACACTTGAAGACTAACTCAGATTTCTCCCCTTTGTTATCAAATGACCAAAGGATCGGCGAGGACTAAAGCCCTGAAGATTTTCAAGTTGATGGAGGCGCCCGGCGTTATCGGAGTTGGTTGTTGAAGTAGGGCTGCCGCGATGTCGTCCAAATCTTCATGTTCATCAGTTTCCGCGATGAAGAATAAGAGCTAGCCACCGGATCGGGAACTTTGACTCTCTTGAATTTCTTGAGGTGGTGCAGACCGGTCAAATGCTTCTGGAGACCCATAGTCTTCAATTCTTCAGCGGAATGGACATGATTGAGAACAGCCAGTGCGGTTGGCGGTTTCATGAAGGTAATACTGATTTTCTTCCTTGCATTATGTGTTGAGGTCATGTTGTGAAGAATTGCAGCAAATTGGCCTTCACCCATTTACGATTCGTTCAACCTTGATGAAGGCGAGGAGTAACTCACGATCAGTCATCACCACAGGTCTTTGTTGCTTGAGGCTTTTGCTTGGTGAGGTATTTCTTGGCGGTGTCATGTGTTGCAGAATCGTCATTGGTGGAGTAAGATGTAGCTAGGCGGAATTGACCATCCAATGGGCGAGTGCCTTCATCAATCACAGCTGCCTTGCCCTTATCATCAAATGATGAAGCTGATAAACGAGGACTTCAATGGGCGGCAAGTAGCTGCCATGGTTTAGAGTGTCGACCTTGTAATTGATGAAGATCTTGCCCTTATGAATCTCATAATCCAAAGGCGCATATGGCTTCAGCTCAAAAAGCGACATTGCAACATTAGCGAGTCCTCATGAAGAAATCATGGAAGTTGAGCGCCATGAATGATATTGAAAAGCATGTTCTTCATGATGCCAACAACATCTTCATCATTTGAGTCGTGGCCTTTGATAGGACTCATTGTCTTCGTCAAGATTCTATAGGCGGTCAAGGTACATACAGACAATTCCTTGACGAGGAATTTGGTTGAGAGCCTGCCACAGCTTCAAGGGCTTCATGAGCACTTGCATAAAGTGATCGAGACAGTTCACGGTCATTGTAGATGCAACGTGCGGTTTCATGGGGAGGATCAAGAGGAAGGACGAAGCAATTGGTTCTGGTGCCTTGTAGTGAGTATTTTACGTCATCAATCCAGCACCCATGAATTGATATCTTGACATCTCTGGTGATGTGCGGTGGCATAGAAGCGAAGAATGAGTTCCTCATTCGATCCACGGATATCGATCAGAAATTCAGC
>JAHHZJ010009345.1:0-15859 GCA_021437245.1 Aegilops speltoides
AAACAAAACCCAAATATCAAAAGAAGAAATACGAGGCTATAATCAATCATGCATATAAGAGAACAAAGAAGACTCAAATAACTTTCATGGATAAAACATAGATCGATCATAAACTCAAAGTTCATTGGATCCTAACAAACACACCACAAAATACTTGCATCATATGGATCTCTGTCGATTTAAAAGCTGGCGGATCTCGGGTAGGGGTCCGACACCGTGCGTCTAGGCGGATGGTAACGGAGACAAGGGACATGATGTTTTACCGAGTTCGGGCCCTCTCGATGGAGGTAAACCCTACTCTGCTTGATTAATATTGATGATATGGGTAGTACAAGAGTGGATCTACGAGATCAAGGAGGCTAAACCTAGAAGCTAGCCTATGGTATGATTGTTGTAATGGTTGTGTGTCCCTCTGGACTAAAACCCTCCGGTTTATATAGACCAGGGAGGTTAGGGTTACCTGAGTTGGTTACAATGGTAGGAGATCTACATATCCAGTATCGTAAGCTTGCCTTCCATGCCAAGGAAGTCCCATCCGGACCACGGGGCAGAAGTCCTCAATCTTATATCTTCATAGTCTTGGAGTCCGGCCGATGATGATAGTCAGCTATCCAGGACACCCCTAGTCGGGACTCCTCGGTAGCCTGAACCGGGCTTCAAGGGCGATGAGTCCGTGGCGCATATTGTTTGGCATTGCAAAGGCGGGTTCCTCCTCGAATGATTCATAGAAGATTTGTGAACACCGGGATAGTGTCCGGCTCTGCAAAATAAATTCCACATTCCACCAGTAGAGAATAATATGCACACAAGTTCAATCTGGCGGCGTATTTTGTGGCGTGATGTCACCATCACCCAGCCTTTACTTGAATCGTTTTTATTATACCACCTCGGTAGCGTTTAGCAAGCGGTTTCCTTAGCACGTCTTGTCGAGCGAGATCGTGTTCCCCTTATTCCGTTATTCCCATCAATGCGGACGTGGGTAACCAACGCGTCATTGATGGTGGCGCTTAGGAGATAGCGAGTTTTACCGGGCGGTGGGGGCGCATAGTCTTCGCCGCCCATATATAAGGGATAAGGATCCACCTTTTTACCTCGCCTTTTTCCTCCTTTGCTTATCCATCTCCGCACTTGAGCTCCGGCGCCCAAGTCGCACATCTCGTCTCAACCTTCTCCAGCCATGTCGGGGCCGGGAGGCAAGTGGATGGCCTCCTCCGTTCACGGAGGGCACATCGAGCTAAGCGGCGCCGGATACCTCTCGGCGACATGCGCGCATGGCTGCCCGACGGGCAGCTCATCCACCCAGGCCTCATGAGAGGTGTATTCCTTCCCCACTTCCTCCATGGACTAGGCTTCTGTTGCATCCCTTCATCAGGGGCTCATGTACTACTACGGCTGGACTTCCACAATCTGGCGCCAAACTTCATCCTCAACATCTCAGCGTTTATCGTCGTGTGCGAGGCCTTCCTCGCATCCGGCCCCACTTGACTTAGCTAAAGACCTTCAATGTCAAGCGAAGGTAGTGAAAGAAGCGTCAAGCGGAGTCTTGGGCGCCATGGTGGGCAAATGCCCAACATCACACAGCTCGAGGGCCTTCGTGGAGTCCGTCAAGGGGTGGCAATCGGGGTGGTTCTACATCACCGAGCCCGTGACCCTAAATGGGCAGCGGCCCCGAGTTGAGATCTAGTATCCCCATGTAGCTCACCTCACAGAAAGAAGGGCTTGCTATCGGGTAGTTGGAGGAGGAGCGGACTCGATCTGTCTCCAGACCACAGTGAACAAGCTTAAGCTTGTCAATGTGATCGAGTCATGCTCATCATGGGATCCTCCTTACCAGCGGGCCTTCAATTTGTGGGAGTTCGATCGAGAATAGCACGGACCTGGCGGGCTCTTGACATGACGTCTGAAGCTGCACGGAGGTGCTGTTCAAAGCGGAGAAGCCCGCGTCTGCAACGAAGATCATGGATTCAGCACCAAGTGCCATTGCGTGAGTAAGCTTTGTTATCCTTCTGGGACACTTATTTCTTTCATAGTTTGACTCTATGTGGGATCTAAAACTCCCAATGCCTTTAAGGTGGCGGAGGGCCTTGGACAGGTGAGCAGTCCGGCTCCCCTTCCAAGACCCAGCGGACACCCGTTTGGTGAGGCTGCTGGTTCCGGCCCTTTCGTGGTCTTGGGGAGAAGAAACAAGAAGAAGGCCACGAGGAACCCGAAGGAGTTCCGGCGCCAGTGGTGTCGGACTCATCGTCCAGATGGCTCGGCGAACTCCTCCCGAAGCGAGGAGGAGAAGAGGACTCTCCCAAGAGGAGAGAGAGGAAGGCTTCCCCAGCAGGGAGGCCGAAGGGTCAGAAGGGAGGACCATTCCTCGGGATTTTGCTCTGCCCTTAGCGCCGGCAATGACAGGAGTGGCCCTCAAGGGCCAAGCCCACAACAAGATCGTAAGTATCCAGTTCTGAGTGATTTATAATTTTTCCTTGTGCGCGTAGTGTCCTTCTAATGCGCGCATACAACTGCAGTCCGTAGGGAGGATCTACCGGCTTCATCGGCGGGTCCTTGGCTCCGTCGGATGTGGATTCCATTCGACCGCCTCCACCCCTCGTGATCTTTGAGGGCCGAGTGGGATCGGGGAGGACCCGCCCGGAGGAGGCTCCGGAGGTGCCGCAGGCGACCTCCGGACTTCATCTGAGGACTCCCATGCCGGAACCCAGCGATGGTTCGGTCGGCTGCGCCGCCGTAAATGAAGGGCAAGGACCGTGTTACGGCAGCCTCCGTCAACCGGGCGCGGGACAACTTGTTGAGGCGCTCAGCGGCGCTTCCATCAGGGAAGAACACCGCACTATCATGAGTGCGGTGATTGATAAGTTCAGCTTCGCCAAAAGCGGGCTGACTAGAAACTGCTGCAGCCTTCTAACGAGCTTTGAGGTGAGAAGTTTTTAAAATATGTAATGTAATACCGCATAGACGGTAGCCCACGATGCCGATTCGGTGTTGGAAAGAAAAGCAGGCGAGGATCTAAAAGACTCTGCGGGACTTCTAAAAATTATGTCAATATGGGGTTGCGAGGCGGCTAATGACCTCTGCCGCATTATTGCGAGGTCGGTGCTGAAACAAGACCTCGGCGGACCGACAGCGAGCTCGGCCTTGCCAAGCAGCTCGGGGGCGGAGAAGGTGAGTAACACCGTATTAAATTTGTACCTTCTGAGAAAAAGTTTTGGTTGCGATAGAAATGACAAGGATAGCGTGGGCGCTGCGGGGCCCGCGAGCGAAATGGCGACCACGAAGGAGGCGTGTCCGTCTTGTCGAGCGTAATCTTGACATGAGCAGGTGGAAGCGAGAAGCGGGGAGGCAAGAGCTCCGGGCTCTCATGGAAAGGCATGGCGTTTGGGCGCGACTCGAGACTCAAGTCCGAGCTTGCGTCGGCTCTTGAGAGTGCCAAAGCCCGCTAAGGCGAGGCCCATAAGGCCCTTCAGAGATTGGGTGAAGAAAATAGCGGTGGGTAAGGCATTTTTCATGCAAAGCAAGCATGTGAATGTGAATTACATTACTTACCCGGTCGGAGCTCTCGGGAGGCGTTTGCGAATCTGCCTCATGGCGTGTCGAATCTTGCCGCATTCTCTGCGGGCGAGGAGGGATCTCAATGGAGAAGGTCTTCGGTCTTAGTATCTTGAGGCGGACATCCGATGCCCCTTAGCGACCAGGTGAAGCGGCTCGTCGAGCTCCACGAGGTAGCCGGCAGGCCATGAAGGGCCTCATAGTTGGTTTGTGGCTTTGAAGAGGCCATGCACAGGGCTTACTTGACCTCGTCTGGCGGCTGGTGGATCGTGCCCTGGATGGAAGTCATCAAGTGCTCCGCCTACATTGAAGGTGCCGTTGGGCCCTTGCACGCATAAAGGTGTAGTGGGCGAATTTGGATCTTTGAGAGGCTTCTAACGGACCGCCGCCGGTGGTAAGGAGTATCGTCGCCCAAGATGTACTATAAGAGTGTCTGAAGGGTGCCGCAAGATTGCGGATGAGTGCCCCAAAGATGTAATTTTTAGTAGACTCGCAATAATGTGTTATCTGTGCGCTGAAAACTTTGTTCATATCGCTAAGCAAGCTTATTGATTTAAAATATTACCTTACGTGATTCGTTTATCAAATCTAAGAGATGGCAAGTCGTGGCTTCAGCCCCCATACCCACAGTCTTTGGGGTGTTCGGGATAAACTTGGCGCTCTTGTTCCCATTTTGGTCCATCTGAGGGGCGCTCAACACAACGAACAAAGCAACCGGACTTATAATGCTTGAACACTCTCCTTAGCCATAGAATTCTATAATTTTAAATTTAGTGAAGCCCCTAGTATTAGGAAGACCGAGTTGAGGCGCTATCACTTTGGGCAGACGAAACAGGTTCCTCGCTCTAAGCGGCATAAGTCTTTAGGGACTCGAAAAGACCTCTCGAGCAGCGACCAGCTCTCGCCTTATCATGACGGTCAGGTTTAGCTTTCTCCTTGGCTCGCCCAGCTCAGCGAGGCGCAATCGCAGTGGTTCTCCCAGTGCTACCTTAGCCCGCCAGGCAGAATGTAAGGTACCAAAACATGGGGCAGGCAAACCCAACTATTGACCCAAGACATGATTGAACCGATGCATATAATGCTATAAGTTTGGGGTGCCGCACTTGTGAAAGTGTTGGACTTATCACACCGTTATCACGGGAATGTAAGCCCTGGTGTATTCGGCGTACCAAAGTGTATGGATGCAAGATGTTATAAATGAACATATATAAGAAAAGGAATGCAATTATAAACGAAAAGTAATGCATTGTTTATTCAAGGAATTACGCCATGAGTGCGAGCGATACAAATAGTGCGGTAAGCAAGGGTTTGGACTATTTAAACATGTCCCCCTCCGAGGGTAGGCAGCAACTGGTGTATTTAACAAATTTAATGCTCATAATGGAGACCACACGAGTGTTAAAGTAGCCTTTGTCCTTCCACTGGCTGTTGCATCGTGAGTTGGCGGAGTTCACGCGAGACGGTCTCTGGTGAGCGGAGGCCTCTGGATAAATAGAAAAAAGGAAAATAAAAAAAGCGACACACTTGGGGCCCCTGGTGTGGTTGAGCCGCACTCTGGGCCTATCGTGGTCGTGCCTCCCCTATGCCCATGGTATCTCGGGCGTAATGATGTGCTGTGAAAGGCTGGTCTTGCAATCATGCAAGGGCTGGGGTTGAGAGCCGCATTGCTATCTGCGTGCTCGGGCGTGCCGGTGGTCTTGATTGATGTTACTCCGTAGCGTTTGGCCATATCAGTGGTTTAGCGGCGGACTCGAAAATGCCTTAAAAGGCTGCTGCATACTTATCGCGAGCGCTATGTGTTCCTCCGTTCGGAGGGCGTTGATATTTCCGTTGACCGTGATGACTCCGAGGGCTGGCATCTTGAGCTTAAGGTATGCATAATGCGGCCTGCGTTGAACTTTCGAGCAGCGGTTCGTCCGGCGAGCGTGATAGCCGCTGCGAGCAGGACTATGTTGAAGATTAACTCCTCGCCCGGAAATTATCCGGGATCGAAGACCACTTCGGTGTGGTGAGCTGTACAATTGGCCTCAACACCTGGTATGGCGCTTTTGAAGGTCGTCTTTGTAGGTTTAATCCTTGAGGGTCTATGCCCATCTTGCGCCTTTGTATCTGATAAAGCGAGTTCGGGCTGCTGCCGCCATCCATCGGGACTCTAGTGAGGTGAAATCCATCGGCGTTTGGGTCTAAAACCAATGCGGCGAATCCGCCATGGCGGATCTTGGTGAGGTGGTCCCTTCGATCGAAAGTGATCGAGCGAAGGACCATGGATTGAACTTGAGCGGCGGCTCCATCGCATATCGTCCCTAAGTGCGCTTCCGCTCCTTCTTGGGTATATGGGTTGCGTATATCATGTTTACCGTCCGCACTTGTGGGAAACCATACATCCTCTACTATTCGGTGGCGAGTCTCTTCCTCGTCATCATTGTGTAGCCCCTTGTCATTGTTTTCGACAATTAACTTAACACTGCTGTGAATACCCAACAATCCCTGTTGGTGTGGTTGGCTGGCTTTTGAAGTGCCATGTATCGGCAAAGGCGGTCGATATTCGGTCCAGTTGGACGGACCGAAGTGGTTCTTTTGAATGGCTTCTTCCAGCGGCCGGGTTTAGAGCCTCACGAATCGGCGTTATTGCCGTATCCTCGGTGTTATCACCGTTAACGCGGCGTTTGTTTTTGTTTTGTGGCGACACGCCATTGCGGTCCTTGTTATGCAGGACTGCGAATTTTTGCTTAGGTTATTCTTGCGAGCTAGCGACTATCCTCTCCAGTGAAGTGGGTCATGAGTGATGTGAGGGCTGCCATGGATTTCGGGTTTTCTGTCCTAGGTCTTGGGCCAGCCACTCGTCGCGGATGTTATGTTTGAAGGCTGCGAGGGCCTCTGCATCCGAGACGGTCGACAATTTGATTTTTCTTTGTGAGGAACCGTGTCAGGCTATGCGGCCGACTCGTCTGGCTGCTGAATTATGTGGCTTAGGTCGCCGGCGTCTGAGTAGTCGCACATATGTACCTGAAGTTGTCAAGGAATGCGGCTTCTAGGTCCTCCCAACACCAATTGACTCTGCGGGCAAATTTGTTAAGCCAATGCCGAGCTGGTCCTTTAAGCAGTGGGAGATACTTGATGGCGTGAAGATCGTCACGCGGGCCATATGGATGTGAAGGAGATAATCTTGATCCAAACCGCGGGGTCTATTGTGCCATCATAGGATTCAATGTTCCGCGGTTTAAACCCTTGAGGATTTGATGATCCGTTACTTAAATGCATGAAGCATAGTGGGTGTCGGTGCCTCTATATTGAGCAATATCGCGGCGTAGCTCAAAGAGCTTTATGCGCTATGTTCGACCGGCGGAATTCTTTGTATCCGTGACGGTGAGTCGTCATGGGTGAATGGGGCGCCCGTGATCCGTAAATATATCTTGATTGTCTTGCCTTATCCTCAATATATCCCGCAAGTCGGCGCATTCCCGTAACCCGGCGCTTTTCGGCGGTGCTTAGAATGCAGTTACAGCGGAGGGCACGGATGCCTCTGCAGCCGCGTGACCACGAGGTGGTCGATGCAACGCGTGTGTCGCTGGTGATGAAGGTTTGTATGCTTCCTCCTCTAGTCGGAGAGCAACTTGCGTTTTAGGTAGCTTTTGGAGGCGTTGAGTTCATACTCTTGACGCGAGGACCTCGGTCCATCTGTCGGCCGGCAGTCTGATCAGCTCGAAATTTTTCTTTGCTTTTTCTTTAGGCTGTTCGCAGTGGCCATTAGCCTAGGTTGGGCCTTCTCGATGGATGTAAACCCTACTTCTGCTTGATTGATATTGATAATATGAGTAGTACAAGAGTTGATCTATGCGAGATCGTGAGGCTAAACCCTAGAAGCTAGCCTATGATGATTATGATTGTGATTGTCCCTCTAAGGACCGACCTCTCCGGTTTATATAGACCTTTGGAGAGGGCTAGGGTTTATGGACTCGGTTACAAGGAAGGAAATATAATATCCGGATCGCAAGCTTGTCTTCCATGCAAGGAGAGTCCCATCCGGACCGAAGCGGAGTCTTGAGTCTTGTATCTTCACGCTCCAACAGTTCGGACAAAGTATGCAGTCCGGCTGTCCGGATACCCCTAATCCGGGACTCCTCGGTAGCCCACGAACCGGGCTTCAATGGCGATGAGTCCGGCCGCATGATTTGTCTTCGGCATTGCAAAGCGGGTTCCATCTCCGAATACTCCAAAGTAATTATCAAACACTTAGACCGTGTCCGGATCTGCGAGATGATCTTCACGTACCACCATAGAGGATGATATTTAACAAAATATAACTCTTGACAACTTTAGACAAAGTGACATGACACCACAGTCGGTCATTATTTGAACCATTTTCCATAACCACCGTGGCGCATATTGCGGTGGTTTCCTTAACGCGATCTTGTCACGGAGATCATGTCCCCTTATTCGGGATTTCCATCAATACGGTGTGGATAAGCAACCGCGCAATCAATCGTGGTATTTGGGAAATAGCGATTCTCAATGGGAAAGTGGGGGGCGCGTCGTCCGTCGCCTCTATAAAGGGATAAGATTCCCCATTTTCACCCACCTTCTTCCTCCTCTGCTCATCCCTTCCCACCCTCGAGCTCCAGGCGCCTGGTTTCGCCTTCTCCGCACAGCCAAACATGTCGGAGCAGGAGGCAAGTGGGTGGCCTCCTTGTGAAGGAGGAGCATATCCACGAAGCTCCGGGCGCGGGTGCAGCATGAGACATTGCTTTGCCGCTGCCGAACAAGGGCAGGTCACTCCAACTCCGGAACCCCATGAGAGGGTTGTATTTCTCGCCCACTTTATGCGTGGACTGGGATTTCCACTTCCTCCCTTCGTCCGCGGGCTCATGTTCTACTACGGGCTTGATTTCCATGATCTAGCCCCAAATTTCATCGTCAACATCCGGCGTTTATCGTCATGTGCGAGGCCTTCCTCCGTATCATGCCTCACTTGACTGCGGCTATGAATCTTACAGTGTGAAGCGAAGATCGAGGCGGCTAACAAGCGGAGTCTTGGGCGCCATGGTGGGCAAGATGCCCATCGTCACTGGCTCGGCGGCTCCTTGCGGAGGCCGTGAAAGGGTGTCAATCGGGGTGGTTCTACATCACCGAGCAGCCGCGGCATGCTGGGCGGCCCCAGTCGATCGAGCCCCATGCGGCTCACCTCACAGAAATGAAGAACACGGCACAGGCGAACACTGAGCTGACCGGACTCTAGAAGCGCATCAAGAATATGAAGGACAAGAGCTTGTCAGCGTGGTCAGGTCATGCTTGTCGCGGATTCTTCCGTGCCAAAAGCGGGCTTTTAATCTGTGGGAGTTACGTCGGCGAACACCGGATGCTTCAAAAGCTCTGACATAGCCAAAGGTGCTGGAAGGCGTTTTCAAGGCCTCAAAGTACCTCCTCCTACATCCAGGATCGCGGACTTCACGCCCGCTGGACCCTCGCGTCCGGTGAGTTTTCTAACTTCCACGGATTCAGTTCTTCGAATGTACTCATGGGGAATCTTAAGTCATTATGCGCATTTGGTCGGGGAGTATGTGGAGCAATGGAGCAGATTATTGTCGGCTCCTTTGCTAGAAGGCCGACGGATGCTCTCTAACAGAGATGCTAGTCGGCGCCATAAGTGGCGCCGGAGAAAAACGAAAAAGAAGGCCCGGGGACTAGGGAAGGTCTCGGCGTAAGGTGGATTCTGGAAGCCTTGTCAGAAGATGACGAGGCACACTCCTTCCCGAAGCAAGAAGAAGAAGAGGGCGCCCCATCACGAAGAGGATGGGAGGCTTGAGCGAGCATTCAGGGGACGAGAAGAGTCCTCGGTGCAAGGCCGTTATACCCTTGTCGTCCGAAGGAAGGCGGTGATTCCTCCAGCGGGAGGAAACATGAAGAAACTCTACCTCCCGTCTTGGGGAGGAGAGGAAGGAAAGCCACCCGGAGGCTAGGGCATACGAAGGAAAGGCGTCCCTTCAGATCTCACGCCTTGCCGTAATAGCGAGGAGGAGTGCTGCATGAGGAAGCCCTAGTAAGATCGTAAGTATCCACACTCTATTGTACTTTAGTGCTGTTGGGGAGCGTAGTAATTTCAAAAATTTCCTACACACACACAAGATCATGGTGATGCATATAGCAGCGAGAGGGAGAGTGTATGTCCACGTACCCTCGTAGGCCGTGGCGAGCGTTATGACAAGCGGTTGATGTGGTCGTCGTCTTCACGATCCGACCGATCCAAGTACCGAGCGTCGACACCTCCGAGTTGCACACATTCAGCTCGATGGCGTCCCTCGAACTCCGATCCAGCCGGAGTGTCGTGGGAGAGTTAAATCGGCATGGCGTGGTGGCGATCTTGATGTTCTCCGGCGAGGGCTTCGCCTAAGCTTGCGACGATATGACCGAGGTGGAATATGGTGGAAGGGGCACCACACACGGCTAAAAAGCGATCCGTAGATCAACTTGTGTGTCTATGGGGTGCCCCTACCCCGTATATAAAGGAGTGGAGGAGGGAGGCGGCCCTCTACTATGGCGGCGCCCTAGAGTCCTACTCCCCGGGAGTAGGATTCCCCTTCCTAGTCAACTAGGAGTCCTTCCATGTATTAGGAGTAGGAGACAAGGAAGGGAAGAGAGAAGGGAAGGAAGGAGGGTGCGGCCCCTCCCTAGTCAATTCGGACTAGGCCATGGGGCAGCTTGCGGCCTGCCCTAGGCAGCCCTCTCTCTTTCCCTTGAGGGCCCAATAAGGCCCAATACTTCTCCCGGCGAATTCCCGTAACTCTCCGGTACTCGAAAAATACCGAATCACTCGGAACCTTTCCGAACTCGAATATAGTCGTCCAATATATCGATCTTTACGTCTCGACCATTTGAGACTCCTCATCATGTCCCGATCTCATCAGGGACTCGAACTCCTTCGGTACATCAAAACTCATAAACTCATAATATAAGCGTCGCCGAAACCTTAAGCGTGCGGACCCTACGGGTTCGAGAACTATGTAGACATGACCTAGAACTATTCTTGGTCAATAACCAATAAGCGGGACCTAGATGCCCATATTGGCTCCTACATATTCTCTGAAGATCTTTATCGGTCGAACCGCATAACAACATCGTTGTTCCTTTGTCATCGGTATGTTACTTGCCGAGATTCGATCGTCGGTATCCAATACCTAGTTCAATCTCGTCACGGCAAGTCTCTTTACTCGTTACGTAATGCATCATCCGTAACCAACTCATTGGTTATATTGCTTGCAAGGCTTATAATGATGTGCATTACAGGAGAACCGAGAGATACCTCTCAGAGCAATCGGAGTGACAAAACCTAATCTCGAAATCGCCAACTCAACATGTACCTTGGAGACACCTGTAGTACTCCTTTATAATCACCCGATTCGTTGTGGCGTTTGGTAGTACCAAAGTGTTCCTCCGGTAAGCAGGAGTTGCATAATCTTATAATTCTGAGGAACATGTATAAGTCATGAAGAAAGCAATAGCAACATACTAAGCGATCAAGTGCTAAGCTAACGGAATGGGTCAAGTCAATCACATCATTCTCCTAATGATGTGATCCGTTAATCAAATGACAACTCTTTTGTCCATGGCTAGGAAACATAACCATCTCGATAAGCAGAGCTAGTCAAGTAGAGGCATACTAGTGACATTATGTTTGTCTATGTATTCACACATGTATTATGTTTCCGGTTAATACAATTCTAGCATGAATAATAAACATTTATCATGAAATAAGGAAATAAATAATAACTTTATTATTGCCTCTAGGGCATATTTCCTTGAGTCTCCCACTTGCACTAGAGTCAATAATCTAGTTCACATCGCCATGTGATTTAACACCAATATTCATATCGTATATGATTAACACCCATAGTTCACATCATCATGTGACCAACATCCAAAGGGTTTACTAGAGTCAATAATCTAGTTCACATCGCTATGTGATTAACACCCAAAGAGTACTAAGGTGTGATCATGTTTTGCTCGAGAGAAGCTTAGTCAGCAGATGCATCACATTGAGCCGTATGTATTTCTAAATATTTTATGTCACAATGCTCTGCGCGGAGCTACTTTAGCTAATTGCTCCCACTTTCAATATGTATCGAGTTGAGACTTAGAGTTATCTGGATCGGTGTAAAGTTTACCTGATGTAACTTTTACAACAAACTCTTTTATCACCTCCATAATCGAGAAACATCTCCTTAGTACTTACTAAGGATATTCTTGACCAATGTCGATGATCTACTCCCGGATCACTATTGTACTCCTTGCCAAATTGAGCAAGGTAACAATAGGTCTGGTACATAGCATAGCACACTTTATAGAACCTATGGTGAGGCATAGGGAATGACTTTCATTCTCTTTCTATTTTACTGTTGTGGTGGGATTTGAGTCTTACTCAATTTCATACCTTTGCAACACAGGCAAGAACTCTTTCTTTGGTGTTCCATTTTGAACTATTTCAAAATCTTGCCAAGGTATGTACTCATTGAAAATCTTGTCAAGCGTCTTGATCTATCTCAATAGATCTTGATGCTCAATATATAAGTAGCTTTTCTTGAGGTCTTTTCTTTTAAAGAACTCCTTTAAAACACTCCTTTATGCTTTGAGAAAAATTCTACATCATTTACGATCAACAATATGTCAGCGACATATACTAATCGAGAAAAGCTGTAGTGCTCCCATTCACTTTATTGTAAATCTGGGCTTCATTGTAAGTCCATATAAAACTATATGCTTTGATCAACTTATCAAAGCGTATATTCAACTCGAGATGCTTGCACGGTCCATAGATGGATCTTTGGAGCTTGCACATTTTGTTAGCATCTTTAGGATTGACAAAACCTTACGGTTGCATCATATACAACTCTTCTTTAATAAATCCATTAAGGAATGCAGTTTTGACATCCATTTGCAGATTTCATAAAATGTGGCAATTGCTAACATGATTCGGACAGACTTAAGCATCGTCTGAGTGAGAAAATCTCATTGTGTTCAACATCTTGAACTTGTCGAAAAAACCTTTTGCGACAAGTCGAGCTTTAATAGATAGTAACACTACTATCGCGTCCGTCTTCCTCTTGAAGATCCATTTATTTTCTATGGCTTGCCGATCATCGAGCAAGTCCACCAAAATCCACACTTTGTTCTCATACATGGATCCTATCTCGATTTCATGGCCTCCGACCATTTCGCGGAATCTGGGCTCATCATCGCTTCCTCATAGTTCGTAGGTTTATCATGGTCTAGTAACATGACTTCGAGAATAGGATTACGTACCACTCAGTGCGGATTGTACTCTGGAAGACCTACAAGGTTCTGTAGTAACTTGATCACGAAGTTTCATGATCATCATCATTAGCTTCCTCACTAATTGGTGTAGGAATCACTTGGAACTGATTTACGTGATGAACTACTTTCCAATTCGGGAGAAGGTACAAATTACCTTATCAAGCTCTACTTTCCTCCACTCACTTCTTTGAGAGAAACTCCTTCTCGAGAAAGGATCCATTTTAACAACGAATATCTTGCCTTGGATCTGTGATAGAAGGTGTACCCAACAGATTTCCTTTTGGTATTCTGAAGATCGCTTCTCGATTTGGGTTTGAGCTTATCAAGATGAAAACTTTTTCACATAAGCATCATAGCCCCAAACTTTAAGAAAGCGACAACTTGGGTTTCTTGCTAAACCACAGTTCATATGGTGTCGTCTCAATGGATTTAGATGGTGCCCTTTTAGCGTGAATGCATTTGTCTCTAATGCATAACCCCAAAATGACAATGGTAAATCAATAATAGACATCATAGATCGCACCATATCCAATAAAGTGCGGATTCTGACGTTCGGACACACCATAACGTTGTGGTGTTCGGTGGCGTGAGCTGTGAAACTATTCCACATTGTTTTAATTGAAGACCAAACTCGTAACTCAAATATTAGTCTCCGTGATCAGATCGCGAAACTTTATTTTCTTATTACGATTATTTTCCACTTCACTCTTAAATTCTTTGAACCTTTCAACTATTTCGGACTTATGTTTCATCAAGTAGATATACCCATATCTGCTCAAATCATCTTATGAAGGTCGAAAATAATGATACTTGCCACGAGCACCAACACTCATTGGATCGCATACATCGGTATGTATTATTTTCAATAAGTCGGTAGCTTGTTCCATTGTTAGGAGAAGCGGAGTTTTAGCCATCTTGCCCAAAAGGCACGGTTACATAAGCATCAAATGATTCATAACCAAGTGATTCCAAAATTCCATCTTTATGGAGTTTCTTCATCGCTTTACACGATATGACTCAAGCGGCGATGCCATAAATAAGTTGCACTATCATCATTAACTTTGCATCTTTTGGCATCAATATTATGAATATGTGTATCATCACGATCGAGATCCAACAAACTATTTTTATTGGGTGTATGACCCTTTGAAGGTTTTATTCATGTAAGCAGAACAACAATTATTCTCTGATTTTAAATGAATAACCGTATTGCAATAAACATGATCAAATCATATTCATGCTCAGCATAAGCGCCAAATAACATTTATTTAGGTTTAACACTAATCCGAAAGTATAGGGAGTGTGCGATGATGATCATATCAATCTTGGAACTACTTCAACACTCATCGTCACTTCCCTTCAACTAGTCTCTGTTTATTCTCGTAACTCTGTTTGAGTTACTAATCTTGCAACCGAACAAGTATCAAATACTAGGGGCTACTATAAACACTAGTAAGGCACACATCAATAATCTGTATATCAAATATACCCTTGTTCACTTTGCCGTCCTTCTTATCCACCAAATGTTAAGGGCATTTCCGCTTCGGTGACCATTTCCTTTGCGATGTAAGCACTTTCGGTTTCAGAGCTTTGGTCCAGCTTTGGGCTTCTTCGTGGGAGTGAAAACTTGTTTGTCTTTTCACTTGAAGTTCCCTTTCTTTCCTTTGCCCTTCTCTTGAAACTAGTGGTCTTGTCAATCATCAACAATTGATGCTCTTTCTTGATTTCTACCTTCGTCGATTTCAACATCACGAAGAGCTCGGGAATCATTTTGTCATCCTTGCATAATATGGTTCATCACAAAGTTCTACTAACTTGGTGATGGTGACTAGAAGAACTCGACAATCACTATCTTATCGGAAGATTAACTCCACTTGATTCAAGCGATTGAAGTACCCGGACAATCTGAGCACATGCTCACTTGTTGACGATTCTCCTCCATCTTTCAGCCATAGAACTTGTTGGAGACTTCATATCTCTCAACTCGGGTATTTGCTTGAAATATTAACTTCAATTCTGGAACATCTCATATGGTCCATAGCGTTCAAAACGTCTTTGAAGTCGATTCTAAGCCATAAATCATGGTGCACAAAACTATCAAGTAGTCATCATATTGAGCTAGGCAAACGTTCATAACGTCTGCATATGCTCCTGCAATAGGTTTTTCACCTAGCGGTGCATCAAGGACATAATTCTTCTGCGCAACAATGAGGATAAACCTCAGATCACGGATCAAATCCGCATCATTGCTACTAACATTTTTCAACACAGTTTTCTCTAGGAACATATCAAAATAAACATATGAAAGCAACAACGCGAGCTATTGATCTACAACATAATTTGCAAAATACTACTAGGACTAAGTTCATGATAAATTAAAGTTCAATTAATCATATTACTTAAGAACTCCCACTTAGATAGACATCCCTCTAATCCTCTAAGTGATCACGTGATCCAAATCAACTAAACCATGTCCGATCATCACGTGAGATGGAGTAGTTTCAATGGTGAACATCTCTATGTTGATCATATCTACTATATGATTCACGCTCGACCTTTCGGTCTCCGTGTTCCGAGGCCATATCTGTATATGCTAGGCTCGTCAAGTATAACTTTGAGTATTCAGCGTGTGCAACTGTTTTGCACCGTTGTATTTGAGCGTAGAGCCTATCACACCCGATCATCACGTGGTGTCTCGCACGAAGAACTTTCATAGCGGTGCATACTCGGGAGAACACTTCTTGATAATTAGTGAGAGATCATCTTATAATGCTACCGTCGAACAAAACATAATAAGATGTATAACAGATAAACATCATATGCAATAAAAATATGTGACATGATATGGCCATGATCATCTTGCACCTTTGATCTCCATCTCCAAAATCTTGTCATGATCTCTATCATCAACATGCGACACCATGATCTTCATCATCTTGATTTATATCAATGTGTCATCACATGGTGCGTCTCACCAACTATTGCTCTTGCAACTATTGCTATC